>JASANF010012648.1:0-18799 GCA_030248245.1 Trissonchulus sp. WLG1_4 | reverse complement strand
TCCAAATTCTTAATTTTAGAAATAACAAATACTCGTAACGTCAGGTAAAATAAAGTATTCTCCAGCATATTAATATTCTTCTAAAAACAGATCATTAAAGGAAATAACCAAAAACATAAATAACTTACTTGTTAATCATGAAAAGAACGAGAAATAGTTTAAGGAATAATGAGTTAATAATCATAATAATATAATAATAATCTAGTTCAAGCTTGCGTCTCAAGCGCCTACATAGCGCAAATAGGACCATCTGGTGCAATAAGCGCTATTTTTTAAACCTACGAAAAAAATAGCGCTATAGCACTTCGAAGCGCTATCGTTGTGCTATATGCGCTATTTTTTTATCGTCGACTATAACACAAACAAAAACTTAAAAATAATTTTAAAATTATTCTAATTTATTGAGGGACCGTATACTTACTAAAAAATACAAAAGTTTTCAATAAATTAGCCAATAGAAAAAAATAGCGCCTAAATAGCGCAAATAGCACCCTCAGGTGCTATAAGCGCTATTTTTTAAGCCTACGAAAAAAATAGCGCTTATAGCACTTTGATGCGCTATCGTTGTGCTATATGCGCTATTTTTTTATATCGTCGACTATAACACAAACAAAAACTTGAAAATAATTTTAAAATTATTCTAATTTATTAAGGGACCGTATACTTACTAAAAAATACAAAAGTTTTCAATAAATTAGCCAATAGCAAAAAATAGCGCCTAAATAGCGCAAATAGCACCCTCAGGTGCTATAAGCGCTATTTTTTAAGCCTATGAAAAAAATAGCGCTTATAGCACTTTGATGCGCTATCGTTGTGCTATATGCGCTATTTATGCACTATTTTTTTATATCGACGTCCAGAACACAAACAAAAGTTTTAAAATACTTTTAAAATTCTTTTTCTTTATTGAGGGATCGAATACGTGCTAAAAAGTACAAAACTTTTCAATAAGTTAGCCAATAGCACAAAATAGCGCCTAAATAGCGCAAATAGCACCCTCAGGTGCTATATGCGCTATCCAAGATCAGCATCACTAATTAAAGGGAAATTAACACAAACACCAATAGGCCAGCGTAGCTCAGTTGGTAGAGCGTTAAGCTAGCAATCTAGCGATGGGTGGTTCAAATCCCCCCTGGCCATTTTTCTGTAGAAGTTTCATCCATATCCAAAAAATAGCACATATAGCACCTTCGATAGCGCTTATAGCGCAAATAGCGCATATAGCACCTTCAATAGCGCATATAGCGCAAATAGCGCATATAGCACCTTCGATAGCGCATATAGCGCAAATAGCGCATATAGCACCCCCAAAAAGCGCTATAGCGCAAATAGCGCATATAGCACCTTCGATAGCGCAAATAGCGCATATAGCACCCCCAAAAAGCGCTATAGCGCAAATAGCGCATATAGCACCTTCGATAGCGCATATAGCGCAAATAGCGCATATAGCACCCCCAAAAAGCGCTATAGCGCAAATAGCGCATATAGCACCTTCGATAGCGCATATAGCGCAAATAGCGCATATAGCACCCCAAAAAAGCGCTATAGCGCAAATAGCGCATATAGCAAATTCCATAGCGCTTATAGCGCATATAGCGCATATAGCGCATAAAAAAAGCGCTATAGCACAAAAAGTGCTATTTCGATTTCGCTTACACGCGTTCGTTACCCATCTTTGGATAAACACTAACACTCCGCACCAGTGCTATATTGAGCCAGCAATTCTAAAAAAACTGAAAGCTTTTATATATTTTACGACGAATCGACACAAGACAATGGAATACACCAGCCTAACCTTATTGTATCGCAAACGGAAACATCAGAAACAAAAATTTTTTACAATGAGAATTGTGCTGAAGAATTTTTGGAGTACTTACTACAATTGTCAAAAACGATGAAGAATCCGATAACTGTGATTGCTCACAATTTCCAATCTTACGATGCGTGGCCAATTTTGAAAAGTCTCTGTAAGCACTCAATAAAACCTTTAAAAGTTATTTTTCGAGGCACTAAGCTTTTGCTTTTAAAAATTACTAAGCAAATATAATTTATCGATTCACTAAACTTTTTTCCATTACCTCTTAGCGAACTTCCCAAAGCGTTTGGATTTGACGATATTGTGCAGAAAGGGACTTTTCCGCACCTGTTCAATACTAAAAAAAACAAACATTACGTTGGTGCATTTCCTGACAAAACTTACTTTCTACCAAATTCGATGACGGAAAAGCAAAGAAAACCGTTCGACGTTTGGTATAAACAGGAGAGAAAGGCGTACGAGAATCAAGGAAAACTTTATATTTTGAAAAAGGAGCTGATAAAATACTGCACGCAGGACGTAGAAGCTATCAAACAGGCGTGTCTCAGATTTCGAAATGAGTTGTGGAAAATAGCAGGGTTTGACCCTTTTGTGAGTCCATAACAATTGCTGGAGCTTGCAACATATTGTTCAGAAATCGTTTTATGACAGAGAAAACTATTCCTATAATTGCAGCAAAAGGAATGCCTCGGGGCAAAATCTTTTCTTTAAAATCTATAGCATAGGCGGATCTAGGGGGGGGGGGGGGCTCGAGCCCCCCTCCCATTGGGTCGAGGGGCCTATCAGTCGGGGGCCTATCGGCCCGAAGGGCCGATAGGCCCCCGACTTGTGCATACATGTAGGTCGCTCTCCATGTTGTTTTAGGGCCTATTTAAGCCCTTGTAGCCGGCTGTGGAGTAGATGGGCCCCTTTCTATGTTGCTTTTTTGGGCCTATTTAGTCTCTTGCAGCCTGCTCTGGACTAGATAGGCCCCTCTCCATGTTGCTGTGGGGCCTACTTAGTCCCTTGTAGTCGGCTGTGCACTAGATAGGCCCCTCTCGATGTTGCTTTTGGGCCTATTTAGTCTCTTGTAGCCTGCTCTGGACTAGATAGGCCCCTCTCCATATTGCTGTGGGGACTACTTAGGTCCTAGTAGTCGGCTGTGCACTAGATAGGCCGCTCTCGATGTTGCTTTTGGGCCTATTTAGTCTCTTGTAGCCTGCTCTGGACTAGATAGGCCCCTCTCCATGTTGCTTAGGGGCCTAGATAGGCCCTTGTAGCCTGCTGTGGGGTAGGTAGGTGAGGTCCCTCTCCTCTCCATGTTGCTTTGGGGGCCTATTTAGGTCCTTATAGCCCCCCCACCCGAAATTCGTTCCGACTGAAAATTGACACAATGGTCCCTCCTTTGGTTTTTATTGATCGGCCGAAAAAATTTCTGATACGTCTCTAGTTGACCAAATTCGGCCTAAAAATTGAAAAAATCTCCATTTTTTTCTGGGTACGCCACTGGTTTTATTACAAACACATTCAACTCATTGCCTTGATATGGCCGCGGCAATAACAAGATAGCGTAAAACTGAAAAACGCTATCAAAAAGTGAACAAAATTCTGCAGACCTCCCCCCCCAAAAAAAAATCAAAGTCTGGGACCGCCAGTGCCCTCCCCAGACACTTTCAACGACTAAACTTTTACACAAGGATCCCCCCTATTTGGTTTTATAGCCTGGCAGGAAAAGGTTTCCGATACGTCTCCAATTGATCAAATTCAGTCTAAAAATAAAAAATTTTCTCGCATTTTGTTCTGGGGGCTGCCGCCCCCAGACCCCTGCAACCTTATGGCTTTACTGTTCCTTGCTTTTGTCTTTCACGAAAGCGTATATGTATATATTTGTGCATTGTGCACTATTTATTTGCTAATACACTGTTACGTGTATCATTTAAGCTGTTTTATTGGGGTAAAATTGACATTTTAAGTAAATTTATGGTTCGTAGTGCCAAAAATCTTCTTACAGTTTTCAATTGGCTAGCTGGTGCACCCTCGCCGGCGCGCCGGTTCTGTAATTTTAGGTGTTGAACTTCAGTTTTACGTTCAATAAAAATTCGGTCCAAAAAATTGGTTTTTTAACGAAATGTGTTAATGTGTCGTTTTTTGCGTTAAAATCGCATTTAAGTGCATTTTAACACATTTCAAAAAAATGGGGCCTATTGGTCCGGGGGCCTATCGGGGTCCGAGCCCCCCCCATGGAAAATTTCTAGATCCGCCACTGATCTATAGAGTGGTTGATGTGGCTGGAAGCGTCAACATCGCATAAAATACGCCACGCAAAAAGTTATGGAGAGGTTTAAATCGAAGGATTTTATGTAGATGGTTACTGTGAAAATTTTACGATGAAGAAACAATATTCAGCTTTTTAGGTTGTTTTTGGCATGGCTGTCCTGTACATTTTTCTGATCAACATAGGCATCCGATTCTGAAAAAGTTAATAAGAACTACTAGGAATGACACTATGTCAACGTTGAAAAAAATTGAAGAAGCCAACTACAAAATTGTCTACCAATGGGAATGTGAATGGGAAAAGGAAGAAGCCTCTTCTACAATAATCAGAAGCTTCTTATTAAACAATAAATTAGACAAATTAGGTTTGGTTCCTAAAGATGCTTTCTATGGAGGACGTGTCAGTCCTACACGCTTATACTATTCTATAAAACCTGGGGAAAGTATACGTCATTTAGATGTGACGAGTGAATACCCACGGGTAAATAAAACACAAGTTTATCCTGTTGGATTTCCTGACATTATCACAAATAACTTTTGTGACATTAACACGTACTTTGGTCTCATTAAATGTGACATACTAACTCCTCGGCAGAACTTCTTTGGAATATTACCATTTCGAGAAACAGGAAGATTGAATTTTTCCTTGTGTGGCCAATGCTGCCATGATCGGGAAAACAAATTGTGTGACCATGATGACAAAAGCAGAGTGCTTCACGGAACTTGGGTTACAGAAGAGGTGAAAGTAGGTGTTGCTGAAGGTTACAAAGTTGTGGAAATTTATGAAATTTGGCATTGTAATAATGATAAACGCTGTCGCAGTTTATTCAAGAAATTCATCAACACATCTTTAAAAATGAAAGTTGAAGCTAGTGGATGCCCTTCTGACGTTGCTAACATTAACGAGAAACAAGCATACATCAGAGAATGGAAAATGAAAGAAGGAATCGAACTAAACCAACATGATATTATAAAAAACCCTGGAAAAAGGACCCTTTCCAAACTTATGTTAAATTAATTTTGGGGAAAATTTTCCATGAAAGAAAATCAAAGTAAATCTGTTTACGTAACTAAATACTCTGATCTACTTCGATATCTGATGGACACAGAAATTGAAATAACAGACTGTACATTGGTTGGAGAAAATATGATGCTTTTACAATATAAACATTTGGAAAACTTTTCCACTCCTGCGCCATTTATCAATATTGTAATTGCAAGTTTCACAACAGCATACGCTAGACTAAAACTTTTTTCGTACAAAAATTTTCTTAAAGAAAGAACACTATATTTTGATACTGACAGCGTTGTGTTTATTTCAAGAAATGGATGCTTAGACCCACCCGAGGGTAACTTTCTCGGTGATTTGAAAGACGAAATAACTGAAAAATATGGCGCTAATGCACGTGGTGTAGAATTTTGGTCAACTGGTCCAAAAAGTTACAGGATAATTACAGAAAATGAAAAAAAAGTTGAATATAAAATTAAGGGGAGTAAATTGACGGTTGCAAATCGCGGAATAATAACTCCAGAAACTATGATAAAAATGATCTTAAAAAATTCAAACTCAACTATTACCGCTAATCATTTTACTATCACTAGAAACAAATGTTCTGCTGATTTAAGCAGTAACTATTCGTCTAAACTATTTCGTGTAACATTTGACAAAAGAATTGTGTTAAAAACTTTAGAAACGTTACCGATAGGATTCAAAACGCGTGAAAAAATAGATCTGTGGGATCGATGAACCTATGAATCGAACCAACTATGAACACGTCTTGTATGCTTATTGTTTAATGTAAATGATCTTCGTAATATCACGACCATTTTATATAGTTTTTTATTTTTAGCATGGGGTACTGATTATATTCTTCGACAAGCCTTGTCCAGTAATAATAAACATACGCTGTCTTATAAAGCAACAAAACAACTTTTTATAGCACTGCTTGAGCAACGGTCATACGGTGAAACTTATTCCAAGAATTTTTGTGATATAGCTAGACTTCCTTTACCACCAGTTGTAAAAATTAATCTGCTATTTGATATATTTACTACCGAAAATAAACTTTGTCTATGGTGTATAGTTACATTCAAGCATAAATTCTACAAAAGTAAATATGCTCCTAACAATAATATTTGGGAGTTCGCGGAATACCCGGAATTTTTGACCCATATACCTTCGTCTGTGCATTTATATACCCCTACAGATTCTGCTGACGCTTCTGTACATAAAGACTTCACATTTAAAACGAAAGCCAAATCATTTATTCAACAAATTATCATCTTTAAAACTATCCTATTTTTTGTGATAATTATAATAATAGGGTGAGGTGGCTCTGGAAGGGTTGGCATTGATGTTCTAAACATGAAATAAACTGACATTATGATGGACGTGGCCCGGTTCTCTGGTTCCAGGTCAATAAAGTTGGAGTTATTTTATTGTCAAAATTAATCTTACGTTTTTCGACACATAAGCCAGCGGTAACCTATAGTTTTTATGGTGTCAAATTAAAGCTGTTCTTATATCCTAACTGATGCCGAAAACTAGAACTTTTTACCAGCTAGCTAAAAAAAGTTATGGCGTAAAAAGTTTTTACGTAAACTGAGTATTTTTCAAAAATGTTACTTAACGTCCGTGTTACCATTGATATAACAAAAGAAACTCTTCCATGAAGTCATCCATATAACTGTGATCCTTACACAAAACAGTTTTTACTCCATCAGTGACCATGGAGCCGGCCATATGGGTCTAAATTTGAAATTTATTTTATTCAAAAATTTTATTTTGCATTTTTCTGTATATAAGTCAGCGTTAACGTATAGCTTTTTTGGTATCAAATAAACGCCCATAGTCTGCACTATCTAATAGTGAAAATTTTTTAGAACCTTTTACGTGGTCCCTGGAAAAAGTTATTGCCTAAAGTTCTTTTTAGAAAACATTTTGTTCGAAAAAATTCCTCCGCGACTACTCACACCATATGCGTAATGACCAAAAGTTCGGAAAAATTGAAACCGTTATAACTTGCTTCAACGTTGACGTAGAAACATGAAATTGACGGCATTCTGCTCAGAACTTCAGTCGCTTTCGAATGACACCTTACTTGAGGTTGACGGACGCCACGTTAAATCAGCGTTTAACAATTAATTAATACGGAACATTGGTTGGTTTTTACGTCATTTTGCGACCTATCAATCGATAGCTCTTGACAAGCGCTAGCATTTAAAAAAATTTCACGTCGATACCACAACCGTATAAAAAGTTATGGCTCCTGGAATTTTCCCTTTTGTTGACTACCTGTAATCACCTCATATGCGATCAAATCGCATTGCAAGTCAACTTTGACTCAAGTTTGAATTTTGAAATTTTTTTCAAAACAAGTTTTATTGTTAAACACTGCGTGACTTCACGTTGTAGATCTAGTCTAACTAGTCTAACTAGACGCACTAGTCTTGTACTAATAATAAAATACATTATTGTTGACAAACTGTCAGAAACTGGGTCAAATTGACAACCTGGGACCTTTTTACTTTCTCCACGGAGTAAATCTTGGCGAGCTAAATTGGTGTAGCAATTCTTTGCCCGTTAGTCAAGTTTTAAATGCAACATTGAACAGCTTCATACAACATCCTCAAAATAAACGTAAAATTATAGTAATAAAATAGTAATACTATTTAAAAGTTAACATAGAAAAAGTTAATATGGTAAACTATAAAATCTAACAATTTATAGTTCTCAATGTATGTATATATTTATACATTATGTTTCAACATGTCATGTATCAATATGTCATGATATTATGTATCAATAAATTTTTAACAACCAATTGATGTGTTTCGATGCTTTGGTACATTATTTTTTTGACAAAAAAAGGTTCTATATAGACGGTGCTTACTACTATGTACTTCCATAACCGTGTATCTTCTGGCAAAGTTTTCGTAAGGACGTAATTCATCATCGACAGTATTTCTGGATCACGGTTTTGTTCCTCACGAATTTTAGAAAAAGATGACCCTTCTGTGATTGCACAAGCATGTAGTCGCAAAAAAGCATCGGCATTAATGTGATTTTTGCCTGGCCGATGAACAGTAGTGAAATTGTATTCCTGGAGAGTCAGTCCCGAACGCGCCAGTCTTCCCGACGGGTTTGTAACGCTCATTAGCCATTTCAGTGGCTGATGATCAGTGATCACCGTAAAAGTAGACATAATTAGGTACTGTTGTAAATGCGTAACTGCCCAAACAACACACAAAGCTTCCTTTTCAACTACGGAGTAGTTTTTCTCAGAATTTGATAGCGACCTGCTAATAAACTCAACAGGCTTTTCTTCTCCGTTATGCGTCTGATGCAGCGCTGCCCCCAAACCTATGTGACCAGCATCCGTATACAATTGATATGGCAGTCGTATATCAGGAAACGCCAATGTTGGAGCTGTCGTAAGCCTTTTGATTAACGTAGAAAAGCTGATTTCTGCATTCTCGGACCAGATGAACGGCACGTTTTTACGGGTTAATATATGCAATGGCTCTGCAATTTTTGCCAAGTCCTTCACAAATTGTCGATACTAAGACGCAAATCCTAAAAATTGACAAACAGATGTGACGTCAGAGGGTCGAGGCCATTTCCGAGCAGCTTTCACTTTCTGTGGGTCTGGTCGAGACCAGCTGCGGATACTATATAACCAAGATAAAATACTTCAGTCCGTCCGAAGTAACATTTTCGCAGCTTTAGTTTCCAGCCGTCCCTTTGCAGTCGTTGCAAGACTTCTTCAATATGCTTTAGGTGTTCTTCAAAATTTTGGGAATAAATTAAAATGTCATGTGTATATACCATGCAAGTATGCCATTGTGATCCCGCCAGTGTAAATTCCATATGTCGCTGAAACGTCGCAGGGGCGTTGCAGACTCCAAATGGCATTCACAAAAATTTGAATAGTACTGCAAGCGTTGTGAACGCTGTTTTTGGTCGATCAGCTTCCTTTACTGGAATTTGCCAATACCCTGATGCCAAATCCAGCGAAGAAAAATATTTTGCGCCACCCAAGGAGTCTAGAATGTCCGAAATTTGTAGGAGTGGGTATACACTTTTTCTCGTCACTGAATTCAGACGTCGGTAATCAACGCAAAATCGTTCAGAACCATCTTTCTTTCGTACGATCACAACAGGACTAGCCCACGGTATTGATTGGACGTATGACTCCCTGTCGTTCCATGTCCAGTACTAGTTTTGCAAGTGATTCACGTTGCAGGAACGGAACTGGATATGGTCTTTGTAGGATTGGTGGATGATCTCCGGTGTCGATTTGATGTTCAACTTTCGACGCGAAACCCAAATCCGAGTCATTGGCGGAAAATACACGGCTGTACTTTTTCACAAGAGTCAAGAGTCAACCCTGGTCGGTTGCAGTCAGTTGTATATCATTCATCCGTAAATCTTTACTATTAACATGGTCAGAGTCAGTCTTATTCGCAGTGTTACTCGTAGGACCATAGAAATTGCATGAGGGCTGCGTAAATTGACGATTCGTAGAAATATCATAGCTACTTACTAGCGACAACGACGCAACTGTTGTTCCAGCATGCAGGACAAGAGCTACTGTGGCCACGTTCAACTTTAAAATGGGGATCCAGGTCTGACAGAACCTTGCCACGGATAGAGCCACAAATATTCCTTTTTGACGAATTTTGTTTGGTGATTCCACAACATAATCACCTCGACATTCGTTCGTAGACTGTATTTTTGCCGGAAGTACCATTTGGCATCTCGGGGGCACTGTCACTGTCTCCGAAATATTGACAACCAAACACTCTGGAGCTAGCACATTTTGTCGACTAGTTTCACAGTCTCGGACACCAGTTTCACACTTTCATTTTCAAAATCGAATCGTATACTCCCTAATTTGCTGATGCTGCCCATGCCGAGTATTACAGGATATAGTATTTCGTGACACAGATGGACTCGGTGGCGTATCTGAGTTTCCCCGATATGGATGGCCACTTCAGCATGACCTGTCAACGGTAGAGTATGCCCAGTCACGGATATAGCTGCAGCAATGAGAGCAGGGCCGAAACACACTCTATGCCCCACCAAACCTGGATGGACCAAGGTTACACTAGACCCGGTATCGAACAAAGCTTTAACTTTTATCCCGTCGATTATAATGGGTACCAGCAGGACTCAGTTTCCTACATCAATATTTGCACACAGAGTAGAAGTATTAGGATCTTTGATTTGTGGTAGAGGCCATATAGACAGTCGTCGGAATGCTTTTGCAATTGATCCTCTAATACTTTCTTGTCTCTTAATCCGTGCTTCTGGACGATGAGCTTCGGCTGGCAGGTCGGCCGTTGTTAAAGCTGTAGCAGCTCCGGTTTGTTCATTATTTGCTTCGTGATTGGGTGGTTTTTCTTCGCTCATGACGGAGGAAGCAGGGTACTCCCATGTGAAGCTTACGTGTTTGACAACTTTATTGATGATTTACATAGCTCCCAAGAAACTAGCATAATAATGTTCGTATTATTGCGTTAATTGCTGGATCGTTATTAATATTATTATTAATATTATTGTAAATACAAGTCTAGTGCGTCTAGTTTAGACGAGTTAGACTAGATCTACGACGTGAAATCACCCAGTGTTAAACGATAAAATTTATTTTGAAAGAAATTTAAAAATTTAAATTTAAGTGAAAGTAGACTTGCAAAGCGATTTGATCGCATATGAGGTGATTACAGGTAGTCAACAAAAGTGAAAATTTCCAGGAGCCTTACTTTTAAATGCTAGCCTTTGTCAACAGCTATCGATTGATAGGTCGCAAGATGACGTGAAAACCAACCAATGTTCCGTATTAAATAATAGTCGTAGGCAATTGAGGTGTCAATGGAAAGCGCCTGAGGTTCTGAGTAGAATGCTAGCAATTTCATGTTTCTACGTCAATGTTGAAGCAGGTTATAACGATTTCAATTTTTCCGAACTTTTGTTCAATACGTATATGGTGTGAATAGTCGCGAAGGAATTTTTTTGAACAAAATGTTTTCTAAAAAGAAGTTTAGGCTATTCAGGGACCACGTAAAAGGTTCTAGCTTTCAAAATTTAATAGAGCAGACAATGGGCTTTCATTTAATACCAAAAAAGCTATCCGTTAACGCTGACTTATATACCGAAAAACGGAAAAAAATTTTAGAATAAAATAACTTTCAGATTTAGACCCATATTGCCGGCTCCATGGTCACTAATGGAGTCAAAACTGTTTTGTGTAAGGATCACAATTATTTTGGTAACTTTATGGAAGCATTTCGTTTGTTATATTAATAGTAACACAGACGTTGCGTAAGATTTTTAAAAGATATTAACTTTACATAAAAACTTTTTACGCCATAACTTTTAGCTAACTGGTAAAAAGTTCTAGATTTCGGCATCAGTTAGGATATAGGAACAACTTTCATTTGACACCATAAAATAATAAGTTGCCGTGGACTTATGTGCCGAAAAACGTAAGATTAATTTTGACAATAAAACAAGTATGTCTTGCGAGTAGATACTTTCTTACAGTGTGCGACTTTTTTTTAATTTATAGTAATCCATTTTAGTCTGACCATATCCTGAAGAATATAAAACGCGGCACATCTGGAATTTTAGAAAGTGAGCAAGTGTAAATGACAAAACTGACCAAGAAAGTTCATCAATGCTCTTAGTGCTGACAGTTTTGTTGGTACCCTTTTGACTTTAATGTGTAGTATTTTTGAAGTCGCCACTAGCTTCATCGCTATCAATAATGCAAAACTCAAAACCCATACAAACTTATCTTTCTACCGTAACTAAATTTCGTTCTTACCTGTCATGTCATCGCAGCTGAGGCGTTGATAACTTTATTGACTCGGAACCAGAAAACCGGGTCACGTCTACCACAATGTAAACTTATTCCATGTTTAGAACATCAACGCCAGCCCTTCCTGAGCCACATTTCCCTATTATTATAATTATCACAAAAAAGGGTAGTTTTAAAACATAGTAATTATTAAAACATTGTAATTATTTTTGATGGTGTGACCATTTTTGATTGTTAGCCGTTTTCTGTTCGCAACCATTTTTTTATGCAATACTGTATGGATGTGAACCAAACTTTGGTGGAAGGTTCCTCCCGTTAAGTGATTGTGCCCCCCACCTTGGTGACCCCGTGACCTCACGCGGGGCCGGGTTACGTGACCTTCAAAAATGCGGGGGTCCTCAGGGGTCAAATTTTCGAAATTGAGATTTTCATCTTTCTGGTGGTAATTTGAGTTTTCAGTTTAAGATTTAGGTGTAGCAATCAGGCCGTTATCGGGCTTAGTTTCTAGATATTTTTTTCAAGTAAGCACAGCAGTATAGATTTTGACGTGGTGCCCTCATTGATTAAATTGTCAAAAGTCTGTTGATTACCGCCAACATCTGCTACATAGTCAACCACAGAATCTTTAAATGGCGCATTACATTTTTAATGTGTTGCGTTGCATAAACCTGTATTTAGTCAAGATAATGTAAAACTAATTTGTGACAACCTATTCTACGTGGACTAGAACACTAATATCGAGGACGTCCATCATTGATTGATTTCATGTCAAACTTTCAGCTATATTTTCTTCAATTTTGTCAGTCACAGAGATGTGTTTATGTAAGGCAGCCTTTGTTTACCATCTCTTGGACTGCCATTAATAATAGGTCTGCTAATCCAAAGGCAGCTGAGTTAGACTCGTATAGGGTGATATATCTCATATGGCCTGATACGAACCAGAAATATTGATCAGACTTTTACCTGAGTTCTAGAGGGCTTACCTGCTTCTAAGCCTGCTAATTTTATTTCCATCTATAGCTACGGAGTTCTTTCTTTACCTTCCACAGCAAACACAGTTGATTTTCTTTAGTCAGATGGTTAACGGTTTAAGCATAAGAATTCGTCTTTGAAACGACCACAGTCTGTTTACCACTTTGTTCGCGTAGTCTTACTTCCGCGTAAAACTGGTAGGTAGTCATTAAAAATTTAGTAGTTACAGATGTGTAGGACACAGATTTTAAAGATGATGTTGAACAAGCTATCTACATTTATGAATAAAGTGTTTATGACAAAATGGTCTAGGTCCATCAGTCCACAAATGTGATTTATCTTTATGCGAAAAACTTTTTTAGCCCGCAGTTTTTCTGGAATCGTTAGAGACAAAACGATAGGGACAAGGACGAGTATGAACCGGGCTCAAGTTGTCTTCATTGTTTCATTTTCATTTCTCATCGCCATCCCACTTCAGCAACTCAGAGAAAATTTACTAAGTAAAACCCATTTGATTACTATGCACAAGAGTACATAATAGCGTCTCACTCTATATAGAAGAAGAGTGAGACACTCTCCAGCCTGCCTGTGTTCTAGCACAGGTAGATGCGCTGTTCGTTTTCAAGCTACATGTTGACATTTTGTGCAATATGTTGTTGGCCAATCAGAAGCGAGCTCCTATTCTCTGATTGGCAGACGCCTGTGCACGTGCTCCAATCAAAAAACGGGATAGGGATAAAAGGTTAATAACTCATCATTTATTTATAGTCTGCTTGCAAAAACATTAAAAAAGGTTTGCAAATACCTTTGGGGATATTTTGGCAAACTTTCAGCGAAATTGATTGAGAAACTTTTAAGAAATTGAGAAAAGTTTATATCTCCAAAATTTCTCAATCAATTTCGCTAAAAGTTTGCCAAAATATCCCTAAAGGTATTTGCAAACCTTTTTTAATGTTTTTGCAAGCAGACTATGAATAAATAATGAGTTATTAAGCTTTAATCTCTATCTTAATGCTTATCAACGCATCAGCGATTATATAGTAAAGTGTGTTACGCAGAGAATCTACGCGCTGATTGGCCAGTCACATGTTGCACAGAATGTCAACATGTAGGCTGAAAACGACCAGCGCATCTGCCTGTGCTAGAACACAGGCAGGCTGGAGAGTGTCTCACTCTTCTTCTATATAGAGTGAGACGCTATTATGTACTCTTGCTATGCACAATGAAAAGATTCAGCTTAAGGGGGGAGCTACCTGTATAAGTGAAAATTTTAGGTTCTCCGATTCGCTTCAAATTTGCACACAATGTAGCCCCAAGGAAGGCGCGTCGCAGATGTAACAAACTGGAACCAATGCTTTTGCCAACTTTTCACTAGGTGCTCCCAAAAATTCAATTTTACGTGTAAATCATAGGCGCAAAAAAAAGTTTTTTGTGCTCACAAAGCGTTCCTTTACTCGAAATTTTTGTTAATACTGACGAAGCTGATTTTTACATGATTCGATAGCCTAATGTCATATCTCAGCCTCTATGATCCATTTTTTTAAATTTTTGCGCATGGCCTGAGCAGTGACGCCAAATGTAAAATCACTCAAATTTGGCGGGCCCAAAAAACGGCCATTTTTTCACATTTCGCCCTCGATTTTAGAATTGAAAATACATATCAAAAATCCTGATCACACGATTTTGCGCATACATGTGAGCTACTACTATGCCAAGTTTCAGCCTGATTAGCTTAATGTGGTTTGTGTTAGAACTGTCCATCTAAGGGCTACTTTTAGGCTTTTTTGCGTGCTTTTGGCTATGTAAATACACTTACAAAGGCAACGAACCAAAAGTGCGCCTTCAAGCTTAATTGTTCTTATCTGAGGTTGGGGTACCTTGGGGGAGTAATATATATGAAAATAAGCAAAATTGGAGAACTTTGATTTTTGACCTGAGTAGCTCCCCCTTAATTGGATTAAACTTCAGAAATAGATATCGAACATAACAAGTTGAATGTAGGCTACTATCCGTCCATAAGTGCCAATTGGCACTGATCATTGGAAGCAAATTAGCATGCAGTGGTTTTTTTATCAAAACGTAAAATAAACGCCATTGAAAACTACGTACATTTACAAATAAAATCCATATTTTTTAAAGAAAAATTAATAAACTTACTTACCTGATCCAGTCGCTCCAAATCTGATCTTGTAGAGCTTCACGCACAGCCTGTTCTTAACTCGCCTGCATTGCGAAATGCTGGAGCTGGATGTGGCTGATCTATCTTTCGATGAAAGATGCAATATAAATTATGCCAATTGGCACTTCTGAGCAAACGTTGATTTCGACACTTTGGATAGCTACACGCACACTCAAATTGCGGACTGCCAATTGGCACTTGTGGGCCTAAAAGGGTTAATGACGAAATGAGAGCGTACCCTTCTATGTAGTTTAGTGTACAGTTAGTTCAATACTTCAATCAAATACAAACCAATTAATCTGGAACGGTTCACATAAGCTACATTTCTGTTGTTTTTGGCAGTGTATGGTAAGTAACTGATTTGAGTAATTAGGTTTTTTTAGTGGAAATCATACCATTGCAAAGTGAGTCAAGCGGATGCAAGATGCAACCCTTGTTGGATAATGTCGTGACTCAAATGGTGTTCTATTTTTAGTTTTACTCAATATGTAGGTACATAGTAGGTACATAGTGTTTGATTCTAAAATAAAATAAAATGACTCATGAGTAATTACTGCGAATATACGCATTTATTTTCCTGGGATGGCCTCAGCGTATACGCATTAAGGTAGCGCTCAGCAACTGAACTCATGTTCGGCGCTAAGCTCATACAATAAATAGCAATACCAGTTTAATTGTACATCAAACAGACATAAAAAACTTATTTACAATACAGTTTAGCACTTTAATGTGAATGTGGCAAATTTTATGACCATGTCGAATTTCCTATTCACACTAATTTTGTTTTTGACCTAGCTCAGCGAAACTTCAACCAATTTTGACGATTTTAGTATCAATAGAAAGATCTTTCAAAAATCTAGACGTGATTGATCTTCGATTTTTCATTCTATTTTTTATTTTGCAAAAAATCGATTTTTCAAAAATCAGTTGTCTTTGAGCGACTACAAAAAGTGCTGCGAGCCAAAATTTGAAAATCGAAAAACTTTCACGTCTGCATTTATATTCTTTCTTTCATTGTGCAAGTTTTTAACTCGATTGCAATCGGCAGCTGGGACCCACGTCCAAAAAAAGTAGGCGATTTCGCTACGCAAAAATGTGAGGTTTGCCAACACGTTTCACTTTTTCAAAAATTAGACCTTTCCTAGGACTGCATATTTCCGTTGAAAAAGTTACCAAAAGCCATACTCAATTTTTTAAGAAATTAAATCAAATATTGGACATTTTCGAAGATTTATCAGCTTTTTAGGTTTTTCATTTTTGATTTGCTATTTTCATGGCTGAATGTCTCAGCAAAGCTTCAACGTATTCGTATGTTTAATACATCAATTTCACATATTTCACAAGAAGAAGCCATTTCACATATTTCATTCGCTAAGAAGCCACATATTTCAGTGATGTGAGTACTAATTTTATAATGAAACAAAAATTTTTATGCTACGGCTACAAATTTGTCAAAAAAATTTAAAAAAAATTTTTTATCGCAATATGCACATCAAATGAAAGCTCTGTTTGTTCTAAACAACTTTCCTTCGAGACATTATGGTCAAAAATGTTGCTGAAAAAAATCAAACGCCCAAGTCGGTTCCCCTGAGCGCCACCTTAAGGTGGCGCTTTGAGTAACTTCCAATAAATCAAATTGCTATAATTTTTTTTCTTGCTGATACGAACTTTTTGCTTAAGGGGGTAATTGCGTTTTTAGGTGTTTTTTAAACTACCATAACTGCACATAACCTCAACAAAAACTAGAGCGGTCTTTTTTACATTTTTTTACACCTTCTAGCTTTAAAAAAACTATATTTAAAAGCAGATTGTCTTTTGCAATTTTACTGCTGCTATCATTTGAATACACCCCATCAGCGGCTTTTTTGACTAACTTTTGCGCCACAGTTATAAACTCAAGATCAGCCAACAACTACTAAACTTTTTGCAGTTATGCACTGACATAATATCCCCACTCGTTTTTTGATATAGTTGATAAGTCGTTTCTACGTTGAGAAAATGACATTTCCGTGCAAAAATCCCGTAATTTGACTTTTCTCTAAAATTTTCAAAAGCCCATAACACCGACTCTACAAACTATTTTTAGAAAAGGAAAAAAACGGGTGGGGATATTTTCCTAAAGATAATGTGGTTAAAGTTTCGAAGCCGTAGTCCGTTTTTAGCTTGAGTTCTGTGGGCGCAAAAATTACACTGAAATGTCAAAAACCACGAAAACGACATTACCCCCTTAAGTGCAATCAAGATGAACACCAGGCGAGCATTTTTGCAAAGTTTGATGAGTCTCGGAACATTTTAGCGAATTTTATAACTGCATCAAAATTGAAATTCTGAAAAATTTGACTAATATTTGAAATGACGTAGCTCACTGGTGCCTCAACCAAATTTAACAATCTGTACCTTATATTAAAGACAATTATCTTGCCGAGGTGCCATTTTTGTCGAATTTACGGTATCGGCGATAAATTTTTAGTTATTTTAATTTCTATCAAAAGTGACGTTTTAAAAAGCCTATCATATTGAACTAAATCATAATAATTAAAATTCAAGAAATTCGGCGCCTCCATATATATCTGCTCTAACAGTCTGCAAAGTTTCATGCAGATCGGGTTTCGCAGCTGACAGTAATCTTAAAAAGAAGTACGCTATAGCCCAATTTCAGAAACCTGAAGTTCGCCTACACATACGTATTTTTAAAAAAATAGAGCTAATTTTTCTGTACTAAAATCCGCTGAGAAATGTTTAAGAAGCCAAAAAGTAGCTAACGAAAAATTAGTATGAAAAATAATGTATTTTTGTCAATGTTGGTCAACGTATTTTGGAATTTTTTTAGAAAGGTTTGCCTACACAAACGACTTTTTGAAAAGTTGCTACTAGCAATTAGCTACATAGAACTGATTCAAAAAGTACCAAAAGCCATATAGAATTTTTTGGTATATCGATTTAAATATTTTTTCCCATTGAAAAATAGGTTAAAATTTCAAGTTGAACAAAATGTGACGTTATATATATATATATATATATATATATATATATATATATATATATATATATATATATATATATATATATATATATAATATATATATATATGTTTGTTTTTGATGTTTTGTGATGTTTGTTGTGGGCTTTCTAAGTTTTGTTTGTTTTTTTGGGATTTTGATTTTTTTGGTTTTGGTTTTTTGATGGATTTGTTTGTCTCTTTTTCATTTTTGTGTGCACTTTTTTAAAAAAATTCCAAAATACGTTGACCAACATTGACAAAAAATACATTATTTTTCGTGCTAATTTTTCGTTAGTTACTTTTTTGGCTTCTTAAACATTTTCTCAGCGGATTTTAGTACAGAAAAAATTAGCTCTATTTTTTTATAAAAAATACGTCATGTGTTTATAGGCGAACTTCAGGGTTTCTGAAATTAGGCTATAACATTACTTCTTTTTAAGATTTCTGTCAGCTGCGAAACCCGATCTGCATGAAATTTTTTTCAGACTGTTCGAGCGGATATATTTGGAGGCACCCAAATTCTTGAATTTTAATTATTATGATTTTAAGTTGGTGTGTGATAGGCTTTTTAAAAGGTCACTTTTGATCAGAAATTAAAATAACGTTAAAAATTTTATCGCCGATACCGTAAATTCGGGAAAAAATGCACCTCGGCAAGATAATTGTCTTTAATGTCAGGCTACAGATCGGGGAACTTGGTTGAGGCACCAGTAAACTACGTCATTTTCAAATATTAGTCAAATTTTTCAGAATTT
>JASANF010012646.1:0-25723 GCA_030248245.1 Trissonchulus sp. WLG1_4 | reverse complement strand
GGCTTAGGCTTAGGCTTGGACTTAGGCTTAGGGCTTAGGCTTAGGCTTAGGCTTAGGCTTAGGCTTAGGCTTAGACTTAGTAGGCTACTAAATCTTCTTACCCTTCTAGGGTTTCATTTTGAGTAACCAATAGGAGGGAAAAATGGAAAGTCATGTTGGGTGATTGCCTATAATTTTAACTAATAGGAGCGAAAGATGGAAAGCCTACAAACCCAACAACCGGGGGGGGGGTGGGGGGGTGGGCGCCTACTATATCTTCTTACCCTTCTAGGGTTTCATTTTGAGTAACCAATAGGAGGGAAAAATGGAAAGTCATGTTGGGTGATTGCCTATAATTTTGACTAATAGGAGCGAGGGATGGAAAGCCTACAAACCCAAAAACCAGGGGGGAGGGGGGTGGGCGCCTACTGAATCTTTTTACCCTTTTAATAATAATTTTAATATTTTTACTATTAATTGAGGGATCGTATTGTTAATAAAAAGTACAAAAATTTTCAGTATTTTAGCCTATAGCATAAAACAGCGCGTAAATAGCGCAAATAGCACCCTCACGTGCTATAAGCGCTATTTTCAAGCCTATGAAAAAAATAGCGCTTATAGCATTTTGATGCGCTATCGCTTTGCTATAAGCGCTATTTTTTTATATCATCGACCAGAAGGCAAACTAAAATTTTAATATCATTTTAAATTTATTTTTTTATTAAGGGATCGTATACGTAGTAAAAACTACAAAAAATGTCAATAAATTAGCCAATAGCACAAAATAGCGCCTAAATAGCGCAAATAGCGGAAATAGCACTTCGATAGCGGGGGGGGGGGAGGGGGGGGTACCTGTCGTAGCGTATATAGCGCAAATAGCGGGGGGGGGGTGGGGGGGGTGGCGTTTTTGAGCTGGAAACAATGATAGCGCAAATAGCGCAAATACCGGGGGGGGGGTGGGGGGGGGTGGCGTTTTTGTGCTGGAAAAAATGATAGCGCAAATATCGCAAATAGCGCCTAGGGGGGGGTGTAAAATCTCGTGCTCGTGCACGCTTACACGCGACATCTACCCTTGTTTCGTTAAACTAAAATTATCCAGTTGATTTTAATAGTTCTAACTGAAACAATTACAAACTACTACCTACCTACAGTCGTTTTCAAATGAAAATGGATTTGCTCGACGCCATTTCATCATCGCAGCATCCGACGCGTCGGATGACATCACCCGACGCGTCGGGTTTCGTCACCGAGGCCGTCGGATGACATCATCCGACGGGCCTAGCTGGGCGTCGGATTGCATCATTGAGTTTGAAATTATAGGGCTTGCTGGAAAAATGTTGGAGGGTGACTACTCCGCGAGTTATGAAAATTTTTTATAGTTTATTTTTATATGTTGTTTAATACGTGTTTATGCAAAATTGCCCTCGACCCCCGCAACCTTAAGCGGATTTAGCCTGATTAATAGGTAGGCGGATCTTAGTGAGCCCTTACGTGATTCGTTAGATTCGGGATCGGTAGATCCCGACAAAGCACCAAAAAGTAAAAGCCGCCCCCCAAGTTGTAGCTAAGTCATTCGGGTTATGAAGTTTAGCCGCAGCTAGTCGGCCGTTTCAATCGCTCTCTTTTGCTCCCCTCTTTGACCATTATTGCCCCTCCCTGTAACCTTGCCTTATATATACTTTAATAAATAATACCTCAAATTCAGCCTTCCGACTTTACTTCTGAACCCGAGCGAGCCTATCTGGTATTGAACTGTCAGCGCCCAGTGAGCCGTAACTGCCTTTCTTTTCAGCGCCCTATTCCGGGCCTAAGTGTATTTCTGCCGCGCTATTCCGCGCTTCCCCCGTGCTCGCCTTTCCCTTAGCCGTCCGGCTATCCGCCTTGTGTGCCCGTGCACCCCCCGACTAGTCTGCCGTGCGCCCGGCTCCGCGGTCCGCCTTACCGCCACTCCCCGTTCCCCCATCGTGTGCGCTACCCAGTGTCCGCCGGTTCGTGTCGCTTCCCTTCCCCCCTCTTGTGTCCCCGCTTGTCCGGCTCAGCCCATTAAGGCTCCGGTCCCCCCTTCACCAGTCGCGTCCGCCACGTCTACCTGCGTCTCCCGCCGCTCCGCTGCTGCGTCACCGACCCTCGCGCAGTTCCTCCCGTCCGCCGTCCGCCGTGCTGATCCGGTCCGCTCCAGTCCGCCAGCCGTCCGCTCGCCAGCTCCCGCCGTTCGCCAGGCCGTCTCCAGGTCTCCCGCTCCTCCCGCTGATCCGTGTCCTGCTCCAGCTCCGCCGCCCAAACCAAATTGTTAGTTTTGTCAGTAACTGTTGCTAGGTAGAAAGCCTAGGCTGACCCTTAGGTTAGAATAGCCATTGGACCAGTAGACCTGTTGAGTAGATCTGTTGTTTAGTAGTTCTAGCCTAAAAGGGTCAGGCTAGAAGAGTGCCGGTTCCAGACTAGGGATTTTCAGGTAGTATATCTTGTGTTCTGTGTTGTCTTGTATGTCCTTAGCGGTTGAACCAGTTAACCAGATCACGAAGTCTATTACGCGCGTTATTTAGGGTGTAGATTGTAGCTACGATTGATTGTTAGGATATTGTGCTATCTCTTTCAGGAAGTACGTAAATTACACCGGTCACACACAATTTTTGGTATTGAGTAGAGTTTCGAGTCTTAGTCAAAAAGTCAAGTGAAAGATTTGATCTTTGAGATAGCATTGGGGAGTTGATCCGTTGAGTTGTCCCCTGACACCGAAAAAGCAGGCGTCAGAGTTGAGCTAGGCATCTGAAACAGGGTATAAGTTCCTAGTTATCCTCGGTCTTGGTGTCCCCCCCCGAATCACGACGGGCAGAGCAGAAAAGCTTGTCCGAGCAGTTCAAATCCCCTGAGACCAGTTGCTCAAGTGAAGGTTTAAGGTGGTAGTTAGTTACGTTTTCAACAGTTTTTATAACTTTTTTATAATTTTCGATTAACCCAATGAATTTAGTAGCTGTCTTTTGCACATGAAAGAACTTGACAAAAACTACCCTTATGCACAATAAATAGCTTATGTCTGTAGCCAGCTTGCCAGCAGACACTCTCAAAGTAGTCAAATTTCGTGAATTTTTGCATTTTTCATGTTTTGCTTGTAAAATTGACAGTTGATTACGAACTAATTTTATTTTTTACACCAACATAGCCAATATTAGGATGAATCCTAACGTTAAGTATAATGTATTTATGTGATGCAGGAAAGAAGTTACGCATCTTCAAAATGGAATTTTTTCGAATTTTGGAAAATATACAAATTTTTGAATCCATTTATTTCACGCATTACGCTGAATTAAAACAAATGATAAAAATGACACATCACAAATTGTCTAGAAAACACGTAAAATAACGCATAAACAGATTGCAACATTGAGACTTGAGATTTAGTCCACGGAAGTGCTTTTTACAGAATTCTGGGAGTGAATTTGATGTAAAACAAAATCTAAGCACACATGATTTTTTAAATTTTAGCATAAAGTAGACACATATGTGTGCAAAATTGTCCCATATTTTCAACAAGATCCAGCCAGTAGTTGTCAAGTTTCTCGAACATTCGTGTAGTGTGCTATAGTTCAAAAAGCGAAGTTACATAAATGTGACGTAATCTCAAAAAGCGAAAGGCGGAAGGATAAGTTTTGGTATCTAAATTGAAGGTTTTTGACATGCCCGTGTGTAATTTTTTTCTTTTATCAATAAACGGCCGTTTTGACTAGCTACCACTTTGGCTGAGCGAAAACAAATTTACTAAAAATTGCCGTAACTGGCTGAAAAATAATTTTTGCGAAAATTAAAAATGACTATATTAAGCTATTTTAGCACGCATTCATCCCATTATAGTCTATGTGTTTCTAAATTAATATGCGTACTATTATTCCTGATTGAAAATTATTGGTAAGTTACTCCTGCAGAACTGTCGAAAACGTTACTACCACCTTAAGTAGAAACTATAGGAGAGGCAAACTTTGAGTGATTACACGTTGATTATCAGTTAGCGAGAACTTAGTCGAAATTCAAGGGTGTGCTTTTATTATTTAGAGATCAGTTGAATCCTAGGTAAACACGATCGCCGTGGAGGTGGTACTGTTAGTGTTTTCATATTATATTTGTGTTTACGTACGTTTCGGCGATCGTAAGCATTTTGACTGAGTTTAGCATGCAGAGGTACTGAGTTTAACTACGAGGTTGGACTAGGATCCTAGGTGACCTAAACGGATCTCTGTAGTTTAGTCTTCTGTAGCTACTCGGTTCCCTTTTCGAAGGGTGGAGCCCACGCAAAAACATTTCTAACCTCTGCTACTCCACGAGCCTATTTGAGTCTGAGTTGAGAGATCCGATATAGTCTGGAGATTAGCTAGAACATTGATTCATTGGGTGGAATTCTAGAAGGCTGATTAGCGACTGACTAACTTAATCATTCTCTAAACGCTCGCTAAACACCCTGACTATCTTGAGTAGTATTCTAGAAAATTGTCTATTTACTTATATCTGAGTGTGTGTGTTTTCATGCAATTTGGCTGGTCAGCCGATTTTTCGTATTGAAAACGCTCTAAAACGAGTGAATAACTAATCAAGTGTTTAAACGCTGACTAAACGCTATTCTGGAAGACTGATTAGCCATTGATCATCTTTTAGTCAGTGATTATCTTCTAGCCAGTGATTTCAGCCAGCAAACTGCATATTAAATTAATGTTTATTTTTCTGAATAACTAATTAATAATTATTACTCAATGATAGTAATTATTAATACTTCATTTATTAATTATGCGGGCATCAGAATGAACATGGGCTCCGATCGGACCAGCCGGGATGACCTGACCTTTTGTAGGGTAGTGTTTCACACAGGCGAACTATGTATATCTGTGTCGAATCCGCACAAGTGATAAAATAACCCATGCTGATTGCTGACATCAACTAAAACCGGCTATTTCAGTCAAAACGCGTATCTAAAACGGCTATTGGCGGCAAAGGCTAAATCGCCTCCTTTGAGGGCTCTCCACTCGATTACTAAAATAGCAGTAGTCTTGCTATAGCCAAGTTTCTTCAATCAAAGCATGGCTATGTGGAAATGACCATAATAGTCACGGCAACCAAAATCCGTGGCGAAACTGTGTAAGCGGAAATATGTATATGCTGAAAATTGTCACATCTGTTAACGGCTAATTTAGGCAAACTATTTGTTAATAATTGGCTATGAGTAGCTATAGCCAAATCGCTGTTTTCACGAGGCATTTAAAAACCGTCAGACATGGGATATTTACCAGACTTTTTATGGTGTGGTTTGGGACCACCAAAAAACTAGACACGAAAATCGTGCAAAAACAGTAAAATTTTAATTTTAAAAAATATGTAATAAAGTAAATTTGTATTTTTGAAGTCCTGAGGTCAAGAGAAGTCCATTGGTACCAAAATTATGCAAATCGGCTCAGTAAATTCCATGTTCTGTAAACTTAGACTTGCCACAAGGCTCGTCTAAGTTTCCATTGAAATTTCTCAGATGATAAACGACTGATTAAGTTGAGCAGCCTTCTAGAATCATGACTATCTTTCTCAACGTTCTACAGAGTTTTGTCATTACGAATTCTACACGCTGAGAATAGGCTCGCCTGATCGCATTCTGCACTGAAGATAATCACTCGTTTAGAAATTGAAGATAAACGCGCGATTATCTCGTAATCACTGACTAACTTAATCACCCTTCTAGAATTCCACGTGTTGTCGCAGTATAAAGCATCTATTACCTAAACGTCACACCCTATTCGCAACGTATGTTTTGTGTTGTCAGTAACGTGTTGATAGTGATCCTAAGGAAGTGATCGTATAGTTCAGTCCGAGTCGAAAGTCAGAGAGTTCTCGCATAACACATAGCAGATAGTTTATTAACCCAAGTCATAACCTAACCCGTCATAAGTCTTTTTCCTGTTGTGCCACAGCACAACAGGTCTTTAATTTTGATTTTGGCGTTATAACACTAAACTGTGCAAGAAATGTGTCTGTATGCATGTTTTACTTCAGCTCTAATGTATGTGTACGTGTGTCACTAAGAATTACAGTGTTAAATTACACTGGAAATATGATAGCTCAGTCAAACTCAGCTATCTTCAGTGCAGTGCTGATAAAAGTGAAGCGTTAAAAAAGATTTTTAGTGGACGGAATCGAACCGTCCGTCTTCAGATTGTTACGCCAAATCCCTGCGGTCAGAGCTAACCACTTCGTTCTTAATACTCTCAATTACTGAGTGAGTTTACAGGAAGAGTGTGTCAGGCTTATGCTTTCAGTATAATTTACAGTCAAACTGACTCAGCAAACGTTACGCGAAACTTTCTTCATAATTCTAAAAACATTGATTAACGAATTGATTATCGATGAAGCATAATCTTAATCAGGTTGAAATACAAAAATTTATGTTCTTTCACGCTTGTAATCTTCAGCAGCATTTGTCTTGCAGAGTTTAATGGTTATTCATGGAGCCGGAATAGCTCAGTTGAGAGTGCGATCTAAATGTTCCTGGTTCGAACCCGGGTTTCGGCAATTTTTTTAAATTCATGCAAAATTTGCTTTTTCTGATGCGTTCAACTTTTGCGTTATTTACCCTATATACTAACTTTATATAACATATAATTTTACATTTAAAAAATTTTAAGTTTCGCGACCCTAACCTGTAGTTCTTTAGCTTATGAACGCAATGGTGTTTCCGAATTTACTGACTACTTATGTAACGACTCCTAACTGATGAGAATGTGTTGTAACAATTTGTTTTGAGAAAAAAACTATTGTCATTATTTTGCATACACATTTTGGAGTAAGATAATTAATTGCTGCACAACAGGTTTTAGCTGACCCACTGGTCAGCTTACTTGAAAGTAATGCTTAATACTTACTGAAGGTTTTGCCGCAGATTGGGCTTGTTCACACCTATGCCTATGTAAATACACTGACCAACGCACTGAACCAAAAGTGCACCTTCAAGCTTAATTGTTCTTATCTGAGGTAGAGGTGCCTTGGGGGAGTAACATATGTGAAAATAAGCAAAATTGGAGAACTTTGATTTTTGACCTGGGTAGCCCCCCCCCCTTAAGTAGGGTACGAAGTTGGCACTATCTGGTAAATGATGGTCAGTATTTTACTTTTGACATATCCTACGTAACCTATATGCTTGAAAGGTTCCAGATAAGTCAGGCAACCCATTCTAGCTCAAACCTTAGTTAGAACTCTAGCTTGATAAAACTAAACGGTTTCTAACACAAAATTTACACTTCAAGAAGGCTAAATTTTGCCACTGCACTGACATTCCCTTTCTGCGGCAGACAGACAAAATTTTCAAAACTTGTGTCATCTGAAATACCGAGACCATCCTATGGCTGGTCTCGGTTTGTCTACCGAAACCGAGACCGAAACCAGCCTAGTCTCGGTTTTTACGAGACCCAGACTACCAACTCTGGATAAGTGAGACACTATCTGAGCTAACAAAGCTCAAGAATCGAGACTGAATTGGCTGCAGCCTTCTATGTAGTTTTTGTTAAAGCATTAGCTCACTGGGTTTCGCCTAGCGCAAAAAAATTCTCACGACGCAACACAATAATAATTATAATATATTTTACTGAACATTACGTCCAACAATAAAACAATCGGCAGTACTTGATTAACTTCTTCAAGCAACCGCTCTGAGGACATCTTGTATACCTGAAACAAAGGTAAAATTTCGCCCTACAATTATAGAGAAATCAATCATCTATTCCTACCATTTAATAATATGTAAGTCTTATTTTCATTAAAAAAAGCGGTAACGGAGCCAGGTGGTAAATAAAGTGCAACATTCGAAAAAATTTCAAGCACTTATTTGTAATTCGCCTGAACCAAGACAGGCCTCTCTAAATAAAAGAAGGATGTTCACTCTTTATAGACGCCTACACATTACATACTCTTGATATACTCGTATATTTTGCACTGAACGTACTGGCAAAGTCAATTTTCTCGGCAATATTCCTGCTCTTGATGCGATCCTCCATGTTGGACACGTAAACGAAGCCATCGTCATTGCACTGCCAACCGTGAGACAGACAAACTGCCTTCAGCTCACTTTCTGCAAAACAGGATACAAAACAGCATTCACCTCTCTTTAGTTTATTTTGTCCGTTCATCTATAAAAATTACTGACTGACAATTTGCAGTATATATCTTTAGTATTAAAGAGTTGTTATCAAGACTGATACCAGGGCCCCATTTATAGAAGCAAAATGTTCGTCGTTGAAAATTTTGGATTGATCGAAACATTTTCAACGACGAACATAACACGTAATTATAGGACAAATGTTCGTCGTTGAAAAACAAATGTTCGTCGTTGAAAAACAAATGCTCGTCGTTGAAAAAGCAAATGTTCGTCGTTGAAAATGCTCGTCGTTGAAAAAACAAATGTTCGTCGTTGAAAAACAAATGTTCGTCGTTGAAAAACAAATGTTCGTCGTTGAAAAACAAATGTTCGTCGTTGAAAAATTTTCAACGGCGAACATTTGAACCGATGTCTTGAGCTACTTACTGACTGACAATTTGCAGTATATATCATTAGTATTAAAGAGTTGTCATCAAGACTGATACCAGGGCCCCATTTATCGAAGCAAAATGTTCGTCGTTGAAAATGTTCGTCGTTGAAAATTTTGGATTGATCGAAACATTTTCAACGACGAACATAACACGTAATTATAGGACAAATGTTCGTCGTTGAAAAACAAATGTTCGTCGTTGAAAAACAAATGCTCGTCGTTGAAAAAGCAAATGTTCGTCGTTGAAAATGCTCGTCGTTGAAAAAACAAATGTTCGTCGTTGAAAAACAAATGTTCGTCGTTGAAAAACATATGTTCGTCGTTGAAAAATTTTCAACGGCGAACATTTGAACGGATGTCTTGAGCTACTTGAGCTACTTACTGACTGACAATTTGCAGTATATATCATTAGTATTAAAGAGTTGTCATCAAGACTGATACCAGGGCCCCATTTATCGAAGCAAAATGTTCGTCGTTGAAAATGTTCGTCGTTGAAAATTTTGGATTGATCGAAACATTTTCGACGACGAACATAACACGTAATTATAGGACAAATGTTCGTCGTTGAAAAAGCAAATGTTCGTCGTTGAAAATGCTCGTCGTTGAAAAAACAAATGTTCGTCGTTAAAAATCAAATGTTCGTCGTTGAAAAACAAATGTTCGTCGTTGAAAAACAAATGTTCGTCGTTGAAAAATTTTCAACGGCGAACATTTGAACCGATGTCTTGAGCTACTTACTGACTTATTAAAGAGTTGTCATCAAGACTGATACCAGGGCCCCATTTATCGAAGCAAAATGTTCGTCGTTGAAAATGTTCGTCGTTGAAAATTTTGGATTGATCGAAACATTTCCAACGACGAACATAACACGTAATTATAGGACAAAGCTCGTCGTTGAAAAATTTTTCAACGACGAACAATTTCAACGACGAACATTTGTTTTTCAACGACGAACATTTGCTTTTTCAACGACGAACATTTTCAACGACAAACATTTTGTTTCGATAAATCGGGCCCAGATTCTGCTTTTTGCGGCAATTTGCTTGCAAGTGCAAAACAGAAATAGCTTCCACACACGACACTTACATGACCTTTCTGTTATTAGCCGTAGCTAACATAATATACTGCGGATATTCTAGCTACGGCTAGCTGGAAAGGTCAACTGACTACTATGTGTGGACTAGCCAATTGTTTCAGCATCAAAACGTGCTTCCCCTGCCGTACCTGAGATGCTTCCCAGCAGAGCACTGAGCAGTCCCTTGCCAATGTTCTGGTAGGTGATGGAAACCACGTGACAGATGACTACAAGTTAAAACACAACATTTTCAAAATGGCAATGTCACCTGTGGTAACCACCACAGTAGTTTTATTGCTGGTTTACTGCAAAAAATTTGCTGCAGCTAAAGCCGTGATCAAACTGCGATGGCTCTTTTAGCAATAAATTTCCAGTAAATAGTGGCAAAAATGTGTTTAGCGCACCCTTTTAAGAATACAAATTTGAAATGAAACTGCAAAAATTAGTCTAGCTAAATTTAAAGAAAACTCGTACATACATTAATTTTATTAACTAACGGCCGATTGCGCCAACTTATTCTCCAGCTATTCTTATTCTCGAGCTATTCCAGAATACTTATTCTCGAGGTCTTAGTCTCTAACTTTTTCACTGCACCATTAGAGAATAGCTCGAGAATAACTAAGCTCGAGAATAGCTGGAGAATAACGTATTCTCCAACAATCCAATTAAAATGTGGCTGTTTTATTTTTATCCAATCAAAACCTCGCAGACAGCCAATTAAACTCGAGAATAAGCCTAAATAAGCCCCGCCTACAAATTGATTGTAGAAGCAGATTCGCTTCTCGTCCGCTAACCGAAACCGCGTCGACTTGACTCAAGTCAGTAACCTAATTGAGTAAGAAACCCAGAAGCGAGTATTTTCAAACTTTTTTATTGTACTGTTTTACAGTAAATAAATAATACAGAAACAAAAGAAGCATAAATATGTTGAAAATTGGTAATATGGAACTATTTTCTAAACGTTATTTGGCTATTCTTCAGCTATTCACGAGGTCTTCTTAAGCTATTCCTGAGCTATTCCATAACTTCGAGAATAACACTATTCTGGAGCTGAAATGTTGGTGCAATGAAAATTTAATTCATTATTCGAGCTATTCCTATTCTCGAGCTATTCTATTTTGGTGCAATCCAGTGTAAGAAAACGTTTCGAGATCAACAACTACAGCATTTCTGTGTACTCCTACTTACACTCTCTGACAGATTCGGAAAAGCCTCGCACAGACTCAAACATATCACTATCGCTGCGAATGGTTTCCTGAAACAAAAATTCTCGGAACCTGCCGTTTGTCAATTTACAAAATTAAGCGTTACACTATTTACAGCCTATTTAATTTACAATTAAGGAAGCCTAGTCATTTGCATCGAAAGCAGAATTTCTGGCTAGTCCGTTTGCACTTCATTAATGATTCATATCACAACTTAATCAACTAAATCAGCGACTACCACGAAGCAGTAGATTATTACAATATTACTGTTCTTTGTTTCCTGTATTTGTGCAGTTGTTTATTTGTAATGCCCTTATTATTTTGTTCCTAATAAATAATTAAGCAAGTTTATTTACGTTTATATAAGACTATTCATCTGATAAACAGTTCCTGCCACAGCGTAGACTGTATACAGCTTATGATACCAGCACCCACGAATAAGACTATTCTACCCCAGTGAATACGAATGAAACTATTAAGAAACGTCAGTCTATATACTGAATGTTAATATACTTGACTACTCTCAAAAGTGAAAGGTCTATAACTGAATTTGAACGCACCCACACTGACTCAAACTGCCACATTTCCATATCTTCGGCTATCTTGAATACTTTTTTCACAGGAATTTCTTCCATCTAAAAATAAGCACATTAAACGGTTGATTTATAAACACATGACAAACTGCTTCTGATACACTCCATGACCCTGCCTACAGTGGCTAGAAGGAGTTGAAATTGCAGAGCCATAAAAAAGTTGAAAGGAAACAGTAACCCCAAAAATACCCTTGTAAAGGTATCGTGTGGCAAATGGGGATTAAAAATATATACTCTTAGTGACCGCCAAAAAAAATTTATCACAAATTTTTGTCCGCATACGTAGCATAAGAAGTATATACAATACGTCGATTGTACTAGTTCATGTTCACTAAAAGCTAAAGTTAGGGCCTATTGCTTTACCGGATTAAACGGACTGGACTTATTTTAGTCCGAGGTTTTGGAATAACAAATCGGACTAAACTAACTAAACGAGTTAAAATAAATCAGAGGCTTCATTTTAGTCTGACCCAATTCCAAAACTACCACTGGACTAAACGGACTTAACATGCACGCTTAACATTAGCGTGCATAGTTAAGTCCGTTTAAAAAGCAGCGCGCTAGAAGTTAAGTCCGTTTAATCTGGAGGTTTTGGAATAGCATTTTTAACTTTAATTTTTAAACCGCTTAGTCCGATTATAATTAAACCTTTAATCCGGTAAAGGAATAGGCCCTTAGATATTGCTTGTAACGTAATTAACTTATATATGAGTCACTTTCTGAGAAATTCGACCTAGCAACGACCACTTTTGGCCAAACTTCTCGACCTTATTCACTCAAATTAATTTTTACATATGTTAGTGCCCAACCCGAGTCTGTATTGGTCTCGTACCCAGAATGCTCAATTTCCACTTTTCTGGTCAGATATTGATAACCAAAGTTTGGACGGATCGATTATTTTCAGATATCTTGATTTGACCCATATCATCAACTGCAAAAAATGCCATGGACTTACAAAATGATTTATTAAGCATACCTACATATACAATATATCCTTGTGCAAATATGTGTAAAAAATTTAGCATCGTACCACGCATGTAGTTGGCGTAATGTTAAGAACTGTGCTACAAGAGGACCATTCGGTAACCAGAAAATTTTGACATTTCGCCCTGTATCGGGAAAACCAAAAGAGCAGCCCCCCCCTCATGTTGAGCTGAGATGAAAGCCTTAATATAGTTCTATACACATACAAAATTTCATGCGTCTAGCAGAAATGAACGTTTCCCATTTTTGACTATCTTTAACATCATGCCCGTCAGCACGCGAAAAGGACTTCAAGCACTTATTACCCAAAAATGCACACTCGCCCTAAAGCTAATGAGTCGCCGTTATGTTTGTTTCTGAAATAATTTGTTGCTGTTGTGCCAAAATTTGGCGTATTAGCATGAACTTTGGTCGAGATATGGCTAAATTTACAGTAAAACCGAGTTATCGCTCATATAGCTTATATTTACGTTTTCAAGGGCTGTTATCTGAGCCCAGAAACGGTCCCGAACCATCTTTCTTGAAGCAAATATGATCAAAACAGTCCAATACATTGTTTTTATTCCAAAAATTAAAAATGTAAAATTTAATAAATTTTACGAATTTTTTTCGTCAAAAAAATTTTGAAAATTTTGAAAAAATTCAAAATTTTCACTTTTTGATTGTAAAGTATATTTTAGGCTATTTCAAACAATTTTGCTTCAAGAAAGATGGTTCGGAACCAGGGGCGGACCGTGACCTCCAAAAAGGGGGGGATACGGCATAAACGTTTTTAACCTTTTCACAACATTCTTAAGCTGCGTTACTATATACGTGTGCTGCACTACTGCATCATGTTATTTTCGAGAAACAGTGGTGTACATACAAATTGAAATAGAAAATAGAAATTGTACATAGAAAATTTCGGGGGCCGGGGGCGAATGACTTCGATTTTTCGTATATAATAGCTTTAAATGCACATTTTAGCAAGTTTAACACATATACAAAACTTCTTAAAAATGCCACATCTACATCACTAAACCACAAAGATGCAGGGGTCTAGGGGGCGGCAGCCCCCAGAAAAAATTGGAGATTTTTTTAAATTTTAGGCTGAATTTGGTCAACTGGAGACGTATCAGAAATTTTTTCAGACAGGAAAATAAAAAAAAAGATGGGAACGTCGCAACAGACAGTGTATTAGACAAGTAAATGCAGTATAATATACTCGCGTACCCATACATAGGCTTTGATGAAAGATAGTAACAAAGAATAGTAAGCCACGGAGATGCAGGGACCTGGGGGCGGCAGCCCCCAGGAAATAAAATAGAGAAGTTTTGGTTTTTAGGCCAAATTGGACAGCTGGAGAAAATTTTTTTGGGCAAGCCACAGAAATCAACGACTGGACTTTACAAATTCACCCCTACTGCGTCAAAATTGCTTCACAATTCTGCGAAATAATTTGAAAATTTTTACCCCAACTATTGCGAATTTGCGAAAAAATATCAGCTCAGCAACATAAAAAACATACAGACACACAAATGCCTAAGTTGCGAAGCTGATGATAATATTGGTTGTTCACTCTTAATACAAAATCTCTGAACAATTTGCGGTACAACTACAACACGATTTGAATAATGACAGGAATTAATTTAATTGACAGGACAGGACATTGACAGACAATTTAATGACACGAAAATTTAATTATATGGAAAGTTAATATGTTAAACAAAGCCAAACAGTTGCAGGGGATGAAGGCGGCTGCCCCCTGGAAATTTTTTTTAGTTTTTAGGCCGAATTTAGTCAACTGGGGACGTATCAGAAATTTTCTTGACAGGGAAATTAAAACAAAAGATGGGAACCCAATATCAGAGTAGGAGACAGTGTATTACACAAGTGGATGCAGCATGCTGTAATGTAATGTTGAACCATGAACATTTAACAACCCCAACGAGATGAAACCACAAAGTGAAATGCATAGGCTTTGATGACAAAAGATAATAAGAAGGAATAGTAAACCACAGAGTCGCAGGGGTATGAGGGCGGCAGCCCCCAGAAAACAATTGGGAAATTTTTTTTATTTTTGAGGCCAAATTTTATCAATTTACGGCCATTTTTGGTATGCGGCTCCAAAAAATTTTATTTTGCTCCGGGCAAAAGGGGGGAATATATCCCCAATATCCCCCCACCGTCCGCCCTTGTTCGGAACCGTTTCTGAGCTCAGATATCAGCCCTTGAAAACGTAAATATAAGCCATATGAGCGATAACTCGGTTTATCAATAAATTCAGCCATATCTCGACCAAAATTCATGCTAGTACGCCAAATTCTGACACAACATCAACGAATTATTTCAGAAACATGCCTGCATAACGACGACTCATCAGTTTTAGGGCGAGTGTGCATTTCGGGGTAATAAGTGCTTGAAGTCCTTTTCGCGTGCTGACAGGCATGATGTCAAAGATAGATGGTCAAAAATGGGAAACGTCCATTTCTGCTAGACAGATGAAATTTGTATGTTTATAGAACTATATTAAGGCTTTCATCTCAGCTCAACATGAGGGGGGGGGGGCTGCTCTTTTGGTTTTCCCGATACAAGGCGAAATGTCAAAATTTTCTGTTACCGAATGTCCTCTTGTACACATTCTTAACATTACCCAACTACATCATAGTACGATCTAAATTTTTTCACATATGCACAAGATATACTATATTATGCTTAATAAAACATTTGTACTAGTTCATGGCATACTTTCAGTTGATGATATGGTCAAATCAAGATATCTGAAAATAATCAATCCGTCCAAACTAGTTATCATGACCAGAAAAGTGGAAAATTGAGACATTTAAGTATCTAGCCAATACACACTTAGGGGTCGGCACTAACATATGTAAAAATTAATTTGAGTGAATAATGTCGAGAAGTTTGGCCAAAAGTTGGTTGGTGCTAGGTCGAATTTCTCAGAAAGTGACTCATATATAAGTTAATTACGTTACAAGCAATATCTAAGGGCCTATTCCTTTACCGGATTAAAGGTTTAATTATAATCGGACTAAGCGGTTTAAAAATTAAAGTTAAAAATGCTATTCCAAAACCTCCAGATTAAACGGACTTAACTTCTAGCGCGCTGCTTTTAAAACGGACTTAACTATGCACGCTAATGTTAAGCGTGCATGTTAAGTCCGTTTTTAGTCCAGTGGTAGTTTTGGAATTGGGTCAGACTAAAATGAAGCCTGATTTATTTTAACTCGTTTAGTTAGTTTAGTCCGATTTGTTATTCCAAAACCTCACTAAAATAAGTCCAGTCCGTTTAATCCGGTAAAGCAATAGGCCCTAACTTTAGCTTTTAGTGAACATGAACTAGTACAATCGACGTATTGTATATACTTCTTATGCTACGTATGCGGACAAAAATTTGTGATAAATTTTTTTTGGCGGTCACTAAGAGTATATATTTTTAATCCCCATTTGCCACACGATACCTTTACAAGGGTATGTTGGGGGTTACTGTTTCCTTTCAACTTTTTTATGGCTCTGGAATTTCAACTCCTTCTAGCCACTAGGCAGGGCATGAGTGTATCAGAAGCAGTTTGTCATGTGTTTATAAATCAACCGTTTAATGTGCTTATTTTTAGATGGAAGAAATTCCTGTGAAAAAAGTATTCAAGATAGCCGAAGATATGGAAATGTGGCAGTTTGAGTCAGTGTGGGTGCGTTCAAATTCAGTTATAGACCTTTCACTTTTGAGAGTAGTCAAGTATATTAACATTCAGTATATAGACTGACGTTTCTTAATAGTTTCATTCGTATTCACTGGGGTAGAATAGTCTTATTCGTGGGTGCTGGTATCATAAGCTGTATACAGTCTACGCTGTGGCAGGAACTGTTTATCAGATGAATAGTCTTATATAAACGTAAATAAACTTGCTTAATTATTTATTAGGAACAAAATAATAAGGGCATTACAAATAAACAACTGCACAAATACAGAAACAAAGAACAGTAATATTGTAATATTCTACTGCTTCGTGGTAGTAGCTGATTTAGTTGATTAAGTTGTGATATGAATCATTAATGAAGTGCAAACGGACTAGCCAGAAATTCTGCTTTCGATGCAAATGCTAGGCTTCCTAATTGTAAATTAAATAGGCTGTAAATAGTGTAACGCTTAATTTTGTAAATTGACAAACGGCAGGTTCCGAGAATTTTTGTTTCAGGAAACCATTCGCAGCGATAGTGATATGTTTGAGTATGTGCGAGGCTTTTTACAAATCTGTCAGAGAGTGTAAGTAGGAGTACACAGAAATGCTGTAGTTGTTGATCTCGAAACGTTTTCTTACACTGGATTGCACCAAAATCGAATGGCTCGAGAATAGGAATAGCTCGAATAATGAATTAAATTTTCATTGCACCAACATTTCAGCTCCAGAATAGTGTTATTCTCGAAGTATGGAATAGCTCAGGAATAGCTTAAGAGACCTCGTGAATAGCTGAAGAATAGCCAAATAACGTTTAGAAAATAGTTCCATATTACCAATTTTCAACATATTTATGCTTCTTTTGTTTCTGTATTATTTATTTACTGTAAAACAGTACAATAAAAAAGTTTGAAAATACTCGCTTCTGGGTTTCTTACTCAATTAGGTTACTGACTTGAGTCAAGTCGACGCGGTTTCGGTTAGCGGACAAGAAGCGAATCTGCTTCTACAATCAATTTGTAGGCGGGGCTTATTTAGGCTTATTCTCGAGTTTAATTGGCTGTCTGCGAGGTTTTGATTGGATAAAAATAAAACAGCCACATTTTAATTGGATTGTTGGAGAAATACGTTTTTCTCCAGCTATTCTAGAGCTTAGTTATTCTCGAGCTATTCTCTAATGGTGCAGTGAAAAAGTTAGAGACTAAGACCTCGAGAATAAGTATTCTGGAATAGCTGAGGAAATAAGAATAGCTGGAGAATAAGTTGGCGCAATCGGCCGTTAGTTAATAAAATTAATGTATGTACGAGTTTTCTTTAAATTTAGCTAGACTAATTTTTGCAGTTTCATTTCAAATTTGTATTCTTAAAAGGGTGCGCTAAACACATTTTTGCCACTATTTACTGGAAATTTATTGCTAAAAGAGCCATCGCAGTTTGATCACGGCTTTAGCTGCAGCAAATTTTTTGCAGTAAACCAGCAATAAAACTACTGTGGTGGTTACCACAGGTGACATTGCCATTTTGAAAATGTTGTGTTTTAACTTGTAGTCATCTGTCACGTGGTTTCCATCACCTACCAGAACATTGGCAAGGGACTGCTCAGTGCTCTGCTGGGAAGCATCTCAGGTACGGCAGGGGAAGCACGTTTTGATGCTGAAACAATTGGCTAGTCCACACATAGTAGTCAGTTGACCTTTCCAGCTAGCCGTAGCTAGAATATCCGCAGTATATTATGTTAGCTACGGCTAATAACAGAAAGGTCATGTAAGTGTCGTGTGTGGAAGCTATTTCTGTTTTGCACTTGCAAGCAAATTGCCGCAAAAAGCAGAATCTGGGCCCGATTTATCGAAACAAAATGTTTGTCGTTGAAAATGTTCGTCGTTGAAAAAGCAAATGTTCGTCGTTGAAAAACAAATGTTCGTCGTTGAAATTGTTCGTCGTTGAAAAATTTTTCAACTTCGAGCTTTTTCCTATACTTCCTTGTTATGTTTGTCGTTGTAATTGTTTCTATCAATCAAAAATTTTCAACGACGAACATTTTCAACGACGAACATTTTGCTTCGATAAATGGGGCCCTGGTATCAGTCTTGATGACAACTCTTTAATAAGTCAGTAAGTAGCTCAAGACATCGGTTCAAATGTTCGCCGTTGAAAATTTTTCAACGACGAACATTTGTTTTTCAACGACGAACATTTGTTTTTCAACGACGAACATTTGATTTTTAACGACGAACATTTGTTTTTTCAACGACGAGCATTTTCAACGACGAACATTTGCTTTTTCAACGACGAACATTTGTCCTATAATTACGTGTTATGTTCGTCGTCGAAAATGTTTCGATCAATCCAAAATTTTCAACGACGAACATTTTCAACGACGAACATTTTGCTTCGATAAATGGGGCCCTGGTATCAGTCTTGATGACAACTCTTTAATACTAATGATATATACTGCAAATTGTCAGTCAGTAAGTAGCTCAAGTAGCTCAAGACATCCGTTCAAATGTTCGCCGTTGAAAATTTTTCAACGACGAACATATGTTTTTCAACGACGAACATTTGTTTTTCAACGACGAACATTTGTTTTTTCAACGACGAGCATTTTCAACGACGAACATTTGCTTTTTCAACGACGAGCATTTGTTTTTCAACGACGAACATTTGTTTTTCAACGACGAACATTTGTCCTATAATTACGTGTTATGTTCGTCGTTGAAAATGTTTGATCAATCCAAAATTTTCAACGACGAACATTTTCAACGACGAACATTTTGCTTCGATACTTGGGGCCCTGGTATCAGTCTTGATGACAACTCTTTAATACAAATGATATATACTGCAAATTGTCATTAAGTAAGTAGCTCAAGACATCGGTTCAAATGTTCGCCGTTGAAAATTCTTCAACGACGAACATTTGTTTTTCAACGACGAACATTTGTTTTTCAACGACGAACATTTGTTTTTCAACGACGAACATTTGTTTTTTCAACGACGAGCATTTTCAACGACGAACATTTGCTTTTTCAACGACGAGCATTTGTTTTTCAACGACGAACATTTGTTTTTCAACGACGAACATTTGTCCTATAATTACGTGTTATGTTCGTCGTTGAAAATGTTTCGATCAATCCAAAATTTTCAACGACGAACATTTTGCTTCTATAAATGGGGCCCTGGTATCAGTCTTGATAACAACTCTTTAATACTAAAGATATATACTGCAAATTGTCAGTCAGTAATTTTTATAGATGAACGGACAAAATAAACTAAAGAGAGGTGAATGCTGTTTTGTATCCTGTTTTGCAGAAAGTGAGCTGAAGGCAGTTTGTCTGTCTCACGGTTGGCAGTGCAATGACGATGGCTTCGTTTACGTGTCCAACATGGAGGATCGCATCAAGAGCAGGAATATTGCCGAGAAAATTGACTTTGCCAGTACGTTCAGTGCAAAATATACGAGTATATCAAGAGTATGTAATGTGTAGGCGTCTATAAAGAGTGAACATCCTTCTTTTATTTAGAGAGGCCTGTCTTGGTTCAGGCGAATTACAAATAAGTGCTTGAAATTTTTTCGAATGTTGCACTTTATTTACCACCTGGCTCCGTTACCGCTTTTTTTAATGAAAATAAGACTTACATATTATTAAATGGTAGGAATAGATGATTGATTTCTCTATAATTGTAGGGCGAAATTTTACCTTTGTTTCAGGTATACAAGATGTCCTCAGAGCGGTTGCTTGAAGAAGTTAATCAAGTACTGCCGATTGTTTTATTGTTGGACGTAATGTTCAGTAAAATATATTATAATTATTATTGTGTTGCGTCGTGAGAATTTTTTTGCGCTAGGCGAAACCCAGTGAGCTAATGCTTTAACAAAAACTACATAGAAGGCTGCAGCCAATTCAGTCTCGATTCTTGAGCTTTGTTAGCTCAGATAGTGTCTCACTTATCCAGAGTTGGTAGTCTGGGTCTCGTAAAAACCGAGACTAGGCTGGTTTCGGTCTCGGTTTCGGTAGACAAACCGAGACCAGCCATAGGATGGTCTCGGTATTTCAGATGACACAAGTTTTGAAAATTTTGTCTGTCTGCCGCAGAAAGGGAATGTCAGTGCAGTGGCAAAATTTAGCCTTCTTGAAGTGTAAATTTTGTGTTAGAAACCGTTTAGTTTTATCAAGCTAGAGTTCTAACTAAGGTTTGAGCTAGAATGGGTTGCCTGACTTATCTGGAACCTTTCAAGCATATAGGTTACGTAGGATATGTCAAAAGTAAAATACTGACCATCATTTACCAGATAGTGCCAACTTCGTACCCTACTTAAGGGGGGGGGGGCTACCCAGGTCAAAAATCAAAGTTCTCCAATTTTGCTTATTTTCACATATGTTACTCCCCCAAGGCACCTCTACCTCAGATAAGAACAATTAAGCTTGAAGGTGCACTTTTGGTTCAGTGCGTTGGTCAGTGTATTTACATAGGCATAGGTGTGAACAAGCCCAATCTGCGGCAAAACCTTCAGTAAGTATTAAGCATTACTTTCAAGTAAGCTGACCAGTGGGTCAGCTAAAACCTGTTGTGCAGCAATTAATTATCTTACTCCAAAATGTGTATGCAAAATAATGACAATAGTTTTTTTCTCAAAACAAATTGTTACAACACATTCTCATCAGTTAGGAGTCGTTACATAAGTAGTCAGTAAATTCGGAAACACCATTGCGTTCATAAGCTAAAGAACTACAGGTTAGGGTCGCGAAACTTAAAATTTTTTAAATGTAAAATTATATGTTATATAAAGTTAGTATATAGGGTAAATAACGCAAAAGTTGAACGCATCAGAAAAAGCAAATTTTGCATGAATTTAAAAAAATTGCCGAAACCCGGGTTCGAACCAGGAACATTTAGATCGCACTCTCAACTGAGCTATTCCGGCTCCATGAATAACCATTAAACTCTGCAAGACAAATGCTGCTGAAGATTACAAGCGTGAAAGAACATAAATTTTTGTATTTCAACCTGATTAAGATTATGCTTCATCGATAATCAATTCGTTAATCAATGTTTTTAGAATTATGAAGAAAGTTTCGCGTAACGTTTGCTGAGTCAGTTTGACTGTAAATTATACTGAAAGCATAAGCCTGACACACTCTTCCTGTAAACTCACTCAGTAATTGAGAGTATTAAGAACGAAGTGGTTAGCTCTGACCGCAGGGATTTGGCGTAACAATCTGAAGACGGACGGTTCGATTCCGTCCACTAAAAATCTTTTTTAACGCTTCACTTTTATCAGCACTGCACTGAAGATAGCTGAGTTTGACTGAGCTATCATATTTCCAGTGTAATTTAACACTGTAATTCTTAGTGACACACGTACACATACATTAGAGCTGAAGTAAAACATGCATACAGACACATTTCTTGCACAGTTTAGTGTTATAACGCCAAAATCAAAATTAAAGACCTGTTGTGCTGTGGCACAACAGGAAAAAGACTTATGACGGGTTAGGTTATGACTTGGGTTAATAAACTATCTGCTATGTGTTATGCGAGAACTCTCTGACTTTCGACTCGGACTGAACTATACGATCACTTCCTTAGGATCACTATCAACACGTTACTGACAACACAAAACATACGTTGCGAATAGGGTGTGACGTTTAGGTAATAGATGCTTTATACTGCGACAACACGTGGAATTCTAGAAGGGTGATTAAGTTAGTCAGTGATTACGAGATAATCGCGCGTTTATCTTCAATTTCTAAACGAGTGATTATCTTCAGTGCAGAATGCGATCAGGCGAGCCTATTCTCAGCGTGTAGAATTCGTAATGACAAAACTCTGTAGAACGTTGAGAAAGATAGTCATGATTCTAGAAGGCTGCTCAACTTAATCAGTCGTTTATCATCTGAGAAATTTCAATGGAAACTTAGACGAGCCTTGTGGCAAGTCTAAGTTTACAGAACATGGAATTTACTGAGCCGATTTGCATAATTTTGGTACCAATGGACTTCTCTTGACCTCAGGACTTCAAAAATACAAATTTACTTTATTACATATTTTTTAAAATTAAAATTTTACTGTTTTTGCACGATTTTCGTGTCTAGTTTTTTGGTGGTCCCAAACCACACCATAAAAAGTCTGGTAAATATCCCATGTCTGACGGTTTTTAAATGCCTCGTGAAAACAGCGATTTGGCTATAGCTACTCATAGCCAATTATTAACAAATAGTTTGCCTAAATTAGCCGTTAACAGATGTGACAATTTTCAGCATATACATATTTCCGCTTACACAGTTTCGCCACGGATTTTGGTTGCCGTGACTATTATGGTCATTTCCACATAGCCATGCTTTGATTGAAGAAACTTGGCTATAGCAAGACTACTGCTATTTTAGTAATCGAGTGGAGAGCCCTCAAAGGAGGCGATTTAGCCTTTGCCGCCAATAGCCGTTTTAGATACGCGTTTTGACTGAAATAGCCGGTTTTAGTTGATGTCAGCAATCAGCATGGGTTATTTTATCACTTGTGCGGATTCGACACAGATATACATAGTTCGCCTGTGTGAAACACTACCCTACAAAAGGTCAGGTCATCCCGGCTGGTCCGATCGGAGCCCATGTTCATTCTGATGCCCGCATAATTAATAAATGAAGTATTAATAATTACTATCATTGAGTAATAATTATTAATTAGTTATTCAGAAAAATAAACATTAATTTAATATGCAGTTTGCTGGCTGAAATCACTGGCTAGAAGATAATCACTGACTAAAAGATGATCAATGGCTAATCAGTCTTCCAGAATAGCGTTTAGTCAGCGTTTAAACACTTGATTAGTTATTCACTCGTTTTAGAGCGTTTTCAATACGAAAAATCGGCTGACCAGCCAAATTGCATGAAAACACACACACTCAGATATAAGTAAATAGACAATTTTCTAGAATACTACTCAAGATAGTCAGGGTGTTTAGCGAGCGTTTAGAGAATGATTAAGTTAGTCAGTCGCTAATCAGCCTTCTAGAATTCCACCCAATGAATCAATGTTCTAGCTAATCTCCAGACTATATCGGATCTCTCAACTCAGACTCAAATAGGCTCGTGGAGTAGCAGAGGTTAGAAATGTTTTTGCGTGGGCTCCACCCTTCGAAAAGGGAACCGAGTAGCTACAGAAGACTAAACTACAGAGATCCGTTTAGGTCACCTAGGATCCTAGTCCAACCTCGTAGTTAAACTCAGTACCTCTGCATGCTAAACTCAGTCAAAATGCTTACGATCGCCGAAACGTACGTAAACACAAATATAATATGAAAACACTAACAGTACCACCTCCACGGCGATCGTGTTTACCTAGGATTCAACTGATCTCTAAATAATAAAAGCACACCCTTGAATTTCGACTAAGTTCTCGCTAACTGATAATCAACGTGTAATCACTCAAAGTTTGCCTCTCCTATAGTTTCTACTTAAGGTGGTAGTAACGTTTTCGACAGTTCTGCAGGAGTAACTTACCAATAATTTTCAATCAGGAATAATAGTACGCATATTAATTTAGAAACACATAGACTATAATGGGATGAATGCGTGCTAAAATAGCTTAATATAGTCATTTTTAATTTTCGCAAAAATTATTTTTCAGCCAGTTACGGCAATTTTTAGTAAATTTGTTTTCACTCAGCCAAAGTGGTAGCTAGTCAAAACGGCCGTTTATTGATAAAAGAAAAAAATTACACACGGGCATGTCAAAAACCTTCAATTTAGATACCAAAACTTATCCTTCCGCCTTTCGCTTTTTGAGATTACGTCACATTTATGTAACTTCGCTTTTTGAACGATAGCAAGCTACACGAATGTTCCAGAATCTTGACAACTACTGGCTGGATCTTGTTGAAAATATGGGACAATTTTGCACACATATGCGTCTGATTTTATGCTAAAAATTAAAAAATCATGTGTGCTTAGATTTTGTTTTACATCAAATTCACTCCCAGAATTCTGTAAAAAGCACTTCCGTCTTCAACCTGAGAAACTGGTCACAGGGGATTTGAACTGCTCGGAAAAGCTTTTCGTGCTCTGCCCGTTGTGATTAGGGGGGATGGGGACACCAAGACCGAGGATAACTACGATACCTTGTTTCAGATGCCTAGCTCAACTCCGACGCCTGCTTTTTTGGTGTCAGAGAACAACTAACGGATCAACTAACAAATGCTATCTCAGAAATCAAAACTTTTCCTTTGCTTTTAAACTATCGACTAAACCGTAACTCTAATGTGAGACTCGTGCTAGAATGTGTGATTTACGTAACCTGAAAAAGATAGCACGAATATACCTAACAGACAATCGTAGCTAAACTTCTACTCTTAAATAACTCGCGTAATAGACTCAAATCTGGTTAACCGCTAATGACACACAAGACAGCACAGAACACAAGATATGCTTCCTGAAAATTCCTACTGTGGAACCGGCACTCTTCTAGCCTGACCCTTCTAGGCTAGAACTAAATCTACAGGCCTATAGGTCAACTTACGAGGTCTACTAGCTATTCAGCCTAGGCTTTCTACCTATCAACAGCTACTACAAAGCTAACAGTAGGTCTGGATGGCGGAGCTGGACTGGACGGCGGATCCGCGAAAAACACGAAGGGAGACCTGGAGACGGCCGAACTGGAGCGGGAGCTCCGGGCTGGCTGGACACGAGCTGGACGGGGGTCGGCTGCACACACAAACTGGGGGCACTGGAAGCGACGGCTGCAGAAACTGGGCAAGCGTGGGAGGGGGGGCACGGCTGACGAGCGGCGCTGGACACGGGACCGAAGCAGCGTGGCGGGCACAGACGACGCGGGAAACCGGTGCCTTAATGGGCTGAACCGGTAGACAGACCAACGAGCGGGGGGAACGGACGCGACACGGACAAGTGCACTGGCGCCACTAGTGCACCACCTCTGCCACGCACGGCAGACTGGGATGACAAGTTCACGAGATGGTTACCCAGACGCCTGGGGGCACGAGCACGGGAAGCGCGGAATAGTGCCGCAGAAATACACTTAGGCCTTGAATGGGGCGCTGAAAGAGAAGAGCAGTTACGGCGCACTGGGCGCTGACAGTTACGGCTGACATAGGCTTGCTCGGTTCAAAATTTAAGTCGGAAGGCTGAATTTGGGGTATTATTTATGGAGTAGTCACCCTCCAACATTTTTCCAGCAAGCCCTATAATTTCAAACTCAATGATGCAATCCGACGCCCAGCTAGGCCCGTCGGATGATGTCATCCGACGGCCTCGGTGACGAAACCCGACGCGTCGGGTGATGTCATCCGACGCGTCGGATGCTGCGATGATGAAATGGCGTCGAGCAAATCCATTTTCATTTGAAAACGACGGTAGGGAGGTAGGAGTTTGTAATTGTTTCAGTTAGAACTATTAAAATCAACTGGATAATTTTAGTTTAACGAAACAAGGGGAAGATGTCGCGTGTAAGCGTGCACGAGCACGTGTTTTTCCCCCCCCCCCCCCACCCATTGGCGCTATTTGCGCTATTTGCGCTATCATAGTTTCCAGCTCAAAACCGCCACCCCCCCCCACCCCCCCCCCCGGTATTTGCGCTATTTGCGCTATCATAGTGTCCAGCTCAAAAACGCCACCCCCCCCCGCTATTTGCGCTATATACGCTACGACAGTACCCC
>JASANF010012644.1:0-17430 GCA_030248245.1 Trissonchulus sp. WLG1_4 | reverse complement strand
TTACCCCCTTAAGTGCAACAACCCGAGTGCCATAACCCATATTTGTGTTCATATAATGTTTTGCCAATAACTATGATGCTGTGTATAGATATGTAGAGTCATGTGTGATACTTCGTAACAATAACAAAACGTTAATAACAAAACGCCTGCTACAACCCTAAACTCTATTACTCTCAATCTGAAAAAGTTATGTATTTAAACATATGTAATCGAAATCATCAGCAGCTTCAGATTAAATTGGTCTTTTAAATCCGGTACGACAATAGCTGTATTTATGGTATGTAACGTGAGTACAGTGGTTTTTAAGCAACAAATGGAAGAGTTCTTTACGTTGCGCCACAGGTTTTTGATTTAACGAAGACTATTGATGCAAACAAGCAGCAGTTTCATGCAAATTTTTTTCGTAATTTTCAGCTGTTAACAATCAGTACTTACACTAAGTTTGTCCCTGCCGCGTAAAATTGCCAAATACTTGATGGCAATTTTCAAAAATGTATCGAAATTTCAATTCGACGAATGCTCTCCCCTGCCCAGAGCTGCACATGGACACCTACATTTATTTGGTTATATGGGTTTTGCATTCCAAGATGATGTCAAAAATGAATTTTTGCGACGTAGATATGCATGTATCTTGGCAATCATTGACATCGATCACTCGATTTTTTAGTATTACTTTATTCATTCGTTAATAATTTATTTCAGTAGTAATAATTATTTCACAAAATTATTTAATTCCTTGTTGATTTTATGCCAGTCGTCATGTCGCCTCTTCCTTGACTGAAATTTAAACCAGAAATTTATGTTTTGGATTAGATACTGGAAATGTTTTGATAAAAAAATGACAACACCGCAACACCCCATTGAAATTATGGCCAAGGGGGCATCATAAACTTAAAACTTCTAAATCTTACCTCATTTATTACTAAACATGAAAATTGCATTTACAGCAATATATACATAACCTATGTATACAATAATAAAATTGAAATTAATAAAATTGTACTACTGTTTTATCCAACTGTAAGCAACTTTTGAAAATAATCCCCCGACAAACAAAAACTCTAACACGCAAATAATGCAAACTGCTTCGTGGCCAGCTTATGCCAAAAAGCAGTATAAAGGCCTGCCGCCGCTGAGGCGGCGGCAGGAAAAAGGCTCAACTCATTTCACCGAGCTTATGCTTCATATCAACGTGCTTCTGACTGACGCTTGAGTAACACCATACAAAATTCCTCTTAATTGATGTCACGTAAAGCTTCAAGGAAGAAACAACCCATGCGTGTCATATGACGATCAAAGCTGCACCAAATGTGGTACCACACGTTGTCACTGGGTGTCAAGTGATGTCATGCTGTGTAACAAGTAAGGATGTTTTCAGTTAACTGGTAACTGATTCCTTTTGAGTTAAAGTTAAGCAGTTCTGATTCCTTTTCAGTTAAAGTTAAGCAGTCACAGTTAATTGATAATAACTGATAACTGAACTGCTCTGATTTTCCAAAGCAGTTACATAAAAACTGATAATTGAACTGCACAATTTTCAGAAGCAGTTAACTCAACTGTAACTGAACTGCTTCGATCGTGAAAAACTGATTGAAATCAGTTAACTGATTTTATTATCAGTTATATGCAATAACTGAAAATAATTTTCAGTTAAGCGTAGAAACTGTTTTTGATTTTCAGTTTTCAAGCATATGTAACTGAAAAGCGTCTATTCAGTTCAGCTGTGGGAACATTTCAAAAATCAATAAATCCCACTATTTTACGTGCGTATTTGTATATTTACTGACATGTTTGTATGTTTACTCACGCGCATACAAATATTGTTTTTGTACACGCTGACATTTTCTCGATCAAGCCTATAAGACAATTGATTATTGGCTGTCGGCCTAGAACGAAACACTAAAGTCCTCCTGCCATTAGCTTTCGAGTAGGGAAAAAAAGTTAAACATTAACTTTAACTGAAATTAAAAAAGTTAGGGGTCTTACTTTAACTCCAAAAAAAGTTAGAGGTCTTACTTTAACTGTAATTTTAACTTAAATTAAAACAACCTTACTTTAACTTTTAATTAAAGTTTTTTTTAAAAAGTTATATAAAAGTCATCCATTTTCGGCTTACTTTAAGTTTAACTTAAATTGATGCCTGAGCCTTAGTTTAACTGTAATTTTAACTTAAATTAAAATTGTTGGACTTTTTTGCCCTACTTTCTAGTGTCCAATTGTCACCCTCCCTTAACAGCTTCCGTGGAAGTGTGCAGCGATTTTTAAGCCTTTGCGGTTCGGATTCACTGGCAGCCACATAAAACTAGGTGGTGAACGCTTAAAAAGAAGCAATATTATCCAATAATCTAGGTAATTTAATGTAAAAAAGTGAAAGTGAGTTTTATCATTGTTTTGCGAGGATTTTGGTTTTAAAATTTAAAATAATTGTATCGTACAACTACATATGTGTAGGCATTGATGCGTGCTACATACATTATATACCAATAAAATTTACTTTCAAATTTACTCTGAAGTCAAAGCGGAGTCGGAGTCATTTGATTTCGATGTCACAATATAGAGGGTGTATGCTTTGACTACGAAATCAAGCGACTACTAGTTCGCTATTACACCGGAGGCTGTAGTAAGCAATTTGGTTGTACTGTCCTAACAGAAATTTAGTAGACGCAGTAACTGTGTAGAAATGAAATCAAATCTACTTATGAATGTCAGAATAGCTGAACAAGAAATTAGAATTTTTAGAGAAATAACGGAAAATATTTTCAGTTAAAGTTATCAGTTACAGTTAAATTAACTGTAACTGAACTGATTAAATTTTGGCGAAATTAACTAATAACTGAACTGATTTGATTATCAGGTAATCAGTTAACTGATTAACTGAACTGATTAAGATTTCAATAACTGAAAACATCCCTAGTAACAAGGTCTCCCAATGCTGCGCCCCATATTTTCCCCCATCGTATTATATATTTACTAATATGTACCATATCAACTTACTTTGTCCTAGTATAAAAACCAGGCAGCACAGCAAATAAATTAGCAGTTCCGTAAGCATGAGGTTAATAAATTTGTTTGAAAGAAATAAGTTATTTAGGGAAAGTTATGTTACCTTGCAAAGTTAAACTTCACAAAAAAATTGTAACAACAATTTTGGAAACTAGATTTTGCCTACTATTAAAAATTTGTGATGTGTCCGCATTAAAATTAACTAATTTAAGTGAATTGCGAAAATGACACAGTGTTTGTTATCTTTAAATTACAGACATTAATTTTGTTGTTTCTTGACAAAATCGGGACAAATGTGTACATTTTTCAATTGTGTACACCTTGTTAACCATTTAATGACCAACGTTTCTTTCTCCAGGCAGCCGAATTTTGAACCTTCGGTATTTTCGCCAATGCTCGTGTTACATGAATCATCAAGAAATTGTAAAACCGCCATTCAAAAAATTGCATAGTGGAAGATGATATAGTGAAGGTTCTCTGTGTGAGTGGAGTTTTGGAAATATATAGCTAGGGAAAAACCCGTCTGTGTACGGACTAGAAATCTAGTGGCTGGGGTGGGCGACACGGGAGCGCCAGTAACTCCGGGCCTTCAGTTCACCCAGCATAAATTCGGACAGTATTGTGGCTCCCCACAGCCAGGCACATGCACATTAACACATAACGCATCACCAATGCCTGCTGTTTTGCCACAGGGCAGTTGTCTCGACCTTAGGTAGGTTGAGGTCGGTTTGTGTAGTTTGTGTGTGGGCGGCAAAAAAAGGCTCTTTGTGTCACTGTTTAAGTGCAAATCTCTACAATTCCATGAAACAACAGTTCAAAGATTCAGCTTAAACTACATAGTCATGTTTTAAAGTCCCAGTCAGATCATAGTCAGTCTGTTAGGGTCCAGATGGCTGGGGTGGGCGACACGGGGTAGCCAGCAAAACCGGGCCTTCCGCTCCCCTCGCGTGAACCTCGGATTACTGAGTGGCCCCCAACAGCCTGGCGCTACACTCACGTTTACTGAGGACGTATGCCGTCTTTAACACGCCTGCTGTTAAGCCATGGTAGTCCGCTCAACCTTCTCAGGGTGAGATCGACTTGTGTTGTTCTCGAGCAACTCTGTAGTAGAGAGGATGGTTGGATGACATTTATAATTAGTAATTTAATATTCATGACTGAATGGTTATTCATATGTTATTTTGCAAGCATCACGACAACTTTATGTAAAACATACTATTGCTACATATATATGCTAATTGTCCTTTATTGATAACGTTAATTTCACTGTTCGTTCTTTGAAGAAGCCGCTGCATTATCTGGTATTTTTGTGTCCTGCTGCTTTAGCTTTGGCTTGCGACGCCAAACTGCATCCGCAGAAACCACAAACAGTAAAGCCAGCTCGTAAACGCTGATGAAACTGACTCCCAAAAATATGTTGAATGTATTACCGATGGCGCTTAACAGCCGCGATACCTGAAATATTAAATATTTATTAAATACTTACTTACTTATTTACTTAATTAGTTAATTACTTACTTCATTACTTCTTTCTATGGTTTAGCCTAATTCTGACAGCAATTGCGACAAAATTTTACAGCTTTTGCGCTAGAATATTTGTCTGCTTTATTAACTCATTTAGAACTTTCTATACCGTATTTTATGCTCGTCAGAATACGTAAATTGGTAGCTGCTTATGGTAATTTTCAATAATAAAGTTGTGTATATATTTGCGATTGTACACATATTGGCGTTGCGTATGGGTTTAGTAATAAAACTAATCATAACGTATAGGTCTAACGTACCGTGTATTTTGGTTGTTCAAAAATTTTGATGGTGTTCACGCTTCTAAAGTAAATGTGAATCCTGGCGGCTCCTCTACAAAATATCAAGGCTTACTTTCTTACAGTACCGACCAAAATTACTTGATACAGTCTCTGGAGTCAAAGCGGAGTCGAAATGAATTCATTCCGGAGTAGGGTTGATTTGATGTGGAAACTGCATCAAATCGAAACTGGTTTTGATGTTTGCTGCAGTTTTGATTTTTGATACGTCAAGTCAAATCAGTTGAATTTTGAAAGGGCCGAATCAAATCAAATCAAATCAATTGATTTTTAAGAGTGGCCTCATCAACTCAAATCTATTGAAAATACGTCCCATCAAAACAACCCTATTCCGGAGTCGAAGTATATATGTAGTAACTAATTCAATGAAGGTCGATACTGTATGCATTAAAATCATTAAACATGGCGTAGCAATATCAAAACTAAGTATGTAAAGCGTATGTTATAGCTAGATATATAATGAGTTCATTCACGCAGGCTTCACTTACCAGCGTGAATAATTACTGAGTTTACCCTATTATAAATTACGTATAAAAACTTATAAACTATCTTGAGATATCCTATTCTTGTTCGCAGTAAAATACAATTACAAATGTTATAATTGTATTGTAAGTAGGGTAATAATAAAATTGTAATTATAGATTGACAGCACAGCACGTCGATGTTTAATTGGACTTACAAATTGACTGTATTTCTTGTTTTGCACTCTCCGGTGCTACAGAATGGCCACTATAACAAAAAACAACAGTTGGCCAATCAGGAAATTAGATAGATAGGAAATTATTGTTAATTGCATTACTGTGAAATATTTTAAAAACAAAAGAAGTTACTGATTGGGTGGTCTACGCATTTCACATGTATCTAAATTCTCCTCATTAAGTCTTCGTCATTACCTGATATGACGTAGCGGGCCATTTTGTCATTGTCATCGTCATGTCGTAACCTTGTTCTCTGAAATAGTTGCATATTTATTTATATGCTTTTATTTATATTTATTTAGCATTCATTAGCTAAAGCATAAAGGAATTCACTGAGTTTAGTAACAATTGATTGAGCTAAAGTATAAAAAGTTCGCTAAAAAATTAATTAAATAAAATACTTGAAATTAAAATACTTAAAATTCTAGACTTGTCTAAAACTATTTAAAGATAAGATGTTCAAGGTTGTTAATTGAGGCAGTGTGATTGCTTAAATTTAAATCTGGGCCAAACTGCTCGAGATGCGAAACAATGATTTCTCAGTTAGGCTAGGTTTACGAATAATTCCAGGTAAATAACTTCATGCATGCAACTGATGTCATGCAAATTGTGATAATGCTAATAATTACTAACAATATATATCTTGTAATACGAAACACTTATCTACATGCTTTGCTTTTTATACTATAATCCAAAACTGTAACTGCTAAAACGTGACTTTTAACGTAACGAAACGTAAGCGTAACTTCAACTATCCATTAAAACAGCAACTGCAAACAAAATATTAATAGACGGTAGTTTACAAGAATACCGCATTACCGACAGGGCTCGCGGCAAATATCAAAACTACCAGCGATTGTGGAAATATTCTCAAAGTTTTCTTTCGCACAGATCACTGAAACATTACTTTTCCTAAGCTTAGTTATAAATTAAACTTGAATCTCCAATACACTATTTTAATTCAAAGAGAATGATTAGATTTTCAAGATTACAAAATAGTTACATTTGATAGTAAGCACGTTTAATTGACGTCACCAGAAATACTCAACATTTCAAGACCATCTTTGTGTGGCAAAAATGGTACTCTCCTGAAGTACTGGTTATCTTTCATGTATAATACAGTTACAAATACAATGTAGGGTGTTTTGGATACCATAAAGGTGGAAAGCATTAAACCAGTCTAACGTTAACCAAGTCGATTTCCGTTCCATATTTCTACATTGATTTCCGTTCCATATTACTACATTACATTTGCACAACTTAGATCATCGTAACAAACAAAATTCAATCAGTATTTTTACCATTCATTTATGACAAATATAAATTTTTTCAATAAAACAAATTACACTTACATTTCAGAAACAATGCTTTTAGTAAAAAATATTAATATTAACAGATATCCTTTTATATGTTTAAAAGTAATAGTCATCCGGTGCACGTAATTATGTACACAAAGAAATTTAAACACAGCTTATGTTTACCACGGATATGGCGAATGTGGTTTCGTATCCCGCTGCTATTGCCAAACCTTCTTGTTGCATAAACTTGGGCGTATTCGGAGATTTCAGCAATAGTTTTAATCCTGTGGCTTTTGAATGACGCATATATTCATGTGGTAACGATCTGATAAGAATTTTTAGTCCTAAAATAATTTTACATGGAATAAGTGGGTGGCACTGCGGTCAAACTTGTTTATGTGTCATGTTGCGATACAGAAATAAATAATAAATGAATAAATAAATAAATAAATAAATAAATAAATAAATAAATAAGTAAATAAATAAATAAATAAATAAATAAATAAATAAATAAATAAATAAATAAATAAATGAGTCAATAAATCTACAAATAAATAAATCAATAAATCAATAAATCAATAAATCAATAAATCAATAAATCAATAAATCAATAAATCAATAAATCAACAAATCAACAAATTAATAAATCAATAAATCAATAAATCAATAAATCAATAAATCAATAAATCAATGAATAAATAAATAAATAAATAAATAAATAGACAATAAAACTATATAAATAAATAAATAAAATAAAATAATCTTACTTTAAAAATTTGATTTTCTCTTGACTCTTACAATCGAAAAGCATGATGTCGTGTTCGGTCAGTCCGTTCCCTATGGACGTCTTTTCTTCATGATGTAGGTCTTAATTCGCCGACTACGGACGTTTTATCGAGTCAAAATATTCACTGAAAAAGTCCAAGTCAAATTAACATGTCTGCAACACCATTTTATAATTGAATCTTTTAATTATACAAATAGTTTTCATCCTGAGTCAGGATTCCTTACGGTTACATTTTTTTCGCCTGAAACTGAAGTCTACAACATTTTACAACCGGGGGAGAAAGACATAGGAAATAAATATTTCGCTAATCAAAATGCAGGTTTCTTCGAATTGACCATTATACAATTGGCTGACCGTTTTGGTTTCCAGCTTTATCAATTTTGTACGGTTCGGGCCAGTCGTTAAATGTGTAGCAGTTTCCGTAAAAAGGATCCAATAACGATGAGTTGAACAGTCTGCAATTTTTGCTTGTAAGTTGCTTGCAATTTTATGATTTTACATGTAAATATAAGCATAATACAATAAAATAGAAGTAGATAAGTACTATACAGAAATTATCGATTTAACGACTCAGTTAGTTAGAGTTATATAGTCGTATCACTTGGTTTACGTAAAAAGAAAGCATGAAATTCTCCTTAATATTCGCTTACATGATTCAAGCATGTCAAACAACGCAACCAACAAAACATATTTAATGCTTGCACTTCTGCGCTTAACTGCAGAGATCTAGGGTGAGCTGGTTGGTTCTGTCTAATTTTTGTTAATGACTACACCATAGCTGCAGTACAGCACCAATTAAAATTACTTGCTTCCGTAGTCAAAGCGTAACTGAATATTTTGGCTCAGAAATCAAGTGACTCCAACTCCATTTTGACTTTCGAGTCTGTATCAAGTTATTTTGGTAGTTAGTGTATTACAGCCTCTGCAAAACTTACATGCTACAATTTTTGTCATGGCTCTCAAGAGTGCATTCTATCAACATATCTTCCAATGAGAATCCAGCCTGTTTTCTCAGTTCTGGTTCTTCTCCAGCTACATTGAATATCAGTGCATTTTCGACCATTGTGTGAATGTGACTGGGAAAAGTTTTGTTGATAATCTCTTCCGCGGTGTTTGTGAAATCCTCCGTTACAGCGGAGTCGGATCCGATCAGCGCTAACATTGAATCCATAATCTGAGATACTTTTGTAGTGTTGATGCAGCCGAAACCACCTTCATATTGGACGCAGGTTTCGTTTGCTGGACACGGAGAGCTGGAACATTCATCGATATCTAAAAATACATATTTAATTTAAAAAAATGAAATTACAGATGCATATAAATTAAAAATTTTTTGAATATTGATAATAATAGCCCTGCAACAGTTGAAAGGAAGACATTAATGATTTTTAAAGAAAAAGTAGATCGATATTGAAGGTTTGAAGTATTTTGAAAATCCATCCCAACTCCCAGATTACTATAGTACGAATGTCACATCACAATCACAATTTCGTTCTTCTCACATCATTACGTCTGTACTTTTGATTTTTGGAGTACTCAATATCTCAATAGCAGTTTACCAAAGCAGGTCGGCTTAACAACGCCATATTTTTGTTTTGATTTTTTTAATATCACTATTCCGGTAACATTTGTTTTATGCTGCATTTACATCAGCACGGGAGAAATATGAACTGATCCTGAGCCTCACCAATTTCACAGGTCATTCCAGTGTACCCAACTCGACAGTTGCATATGAATCCTTTCAAAATGGCATTACATGTCGAAGTATAATGGCATGGATTACTGTTGCAATAGTCGATCACTAAAAATAACTTTCTTTTAGCTTCAATTAGATTTTAGATTTGGTGTTCAACTTAACCGATCGTGGAGACTCACCACAAAGTATTGATATTAAATTTAACGTAACTTTGAAAAGGACGCACCTTGTTCTGCTATAGTTTGTCTCACGGTTTTTTTAAAAAGGCTGTACCTATGCTAACTATTATAGACAAAGTAATGATAGTAAAAATTTGATCAAGAATTGATCACGGTCAGCGGTGATCTATAAAATTGTTAGCGCTTTTGAAAATTTGACTATCAACACTTGCATGGCAATCTAAATAGGTGCGATAGACGATTTACTTAATTGAGAAAAGCCGAATCAGCAATTTATTATTTTATTTCAGAAATTGTAGGAGTTCATTTTTAGTCTAAGATCCTACGCCTAGTAAACTTAATTACACCTAAACCTTTAATATTATTGCAACTGACTAAACGTAACGTGAAATTGATATTGTATGACCGGCTATATGTCATGTACAGATAAGTGGAATCATGATTTTCCATAACTTGAACAAATGAACGGGCATTTAGTCAGATGGGTCCTTACTTCTGTCGCAGTGGAGTCCGTTATATCCCTCGTCACAAATGCAGACTACTTGGTCATCTATTTTCTTTAAATATCCATTTGAACAATTTGCCATATCACCTAAAATTGAAATACCAGAAACAGTAGGCCGGCTTCTATTAGCAAACTGATCAAAATCGTGATGGAAACAAAGAGACAGTCCATTTTTACGTGAAACACAGGCAGTTCATAGTCTTACAAGGCGGCGTGGCGTTCCACTTTCCACTGTCCTCGCATTTGACTGGAGTCGCCTCTCCGGTGTGTCTACATGTGAACACGACCTCTTCATTGATGGCGTAATTCGGGCGACCAGCGTGAGAAGCATCCAGTCCCAGAATATCTAATGCTGGACAGGTTACTAAACAGATGGGCAAAAAAGTTAAACTTTAACTTAAACTAAAACAATTCGGAGTTACAACTCTAACTTTACTTTTAACTTTTAGAGAAACACCCTTACTCTAACTTTAAATTAAACTTTTTTACAGAAGTTATATGAACGTTAGATAAAGTTATTTAAATTTGACTCATGTTAATTTGAACTTAAATTATCGCCTGAGCCTCACTTTAACTTTAACATTAACTTAAATGAAAACGGCTTAATTTTTACATCATGCTTGGAACCCGCTTTTACAAACAAATTTACTAAAAGTTTAAAAGGTTTTCTATTTGTATGATTGGGTAAGGAACCAAAAGCTTTAGATTTATATAATCAGACGATGTAGATATGGACCGTTTTAGTGACGAAATTGCTCACTTGGCTCGCAAGTCGGCAATGCATTGGTCCATCCGTCTTTGGTGCAATTGTTAATTGCAGCTGCAGTTAGTTTATAGTATTTTTTGCAGGTGAACGTAACGGATTCTTGATCAGGGAAACCTGTTTTTGATGGACTAATTTTCATAGTGGTATAATCTGCGAAAGGTAACTCACAAGTACCTAAACAAACCAGACAGACAATTAAACCCGGTTCATGCTTAGAACACAGGACAGGGACAAGGGCAAACTTTTGTCAGCTGCTGTGACAAACTGATAGAATAGCTGCAGCTAAGTTCTTTGCACGCAGTGGTCTTGGTTCCAAAGTTGTTCATGTACGTAAAAACGTCTGACTTTTGGAGTGGTGGTTTCTTGAGAATTGGTTAAAAACAAAATGATAAAAATAAGGACAAGGTCGAGTATGAACCGGGCTTGAATGTATAATCTCTAAATGTAAATTGTAGAATTAATATTATTGTTATAAATTTATAATTTATTTCATAAGACATAAGTGATAAGAATGTTTTGAAGCCTTAGCTTCAATTAAAGGGGTAGTGTCGCTAAAACAGTTTTGCTCATATTCTGCAAAAAAGAGCTTCTTGCTTTGAAATTGTACGTTGATTGAGAAACAAGTCCAATGCTATACTGTGTTAAATAATTGCTGCCAGACACTAGACTACCAATATCTACCAAGATCTTGAATCAATTACCAATTGTAAGCCAGACATCACACAATAGGGACATAAAAGTTAAAAAAATCAAGCCAGATATCAGATTGGCCAGCTTGTGAAGTACACAAAACGTGTAGACGCACAATTTTTTGCCACAAATAAGAAAAAACAACAAGCAGCAGTTTCATGCAAATTTTTTAGTAATTTTCAGCTTTCAACAGTCAGTACTTACACTAAGTTTGTCCCTGCCGCGTAAAATTTTCGAATAATTATTAGTACTTTTCAAAAATGTTTCGACATCTCAATTCGGCGAACCCCCGCCCAGAGCACCGCATGTACACCTTTATTTATTTATTTATTATTATATAGGTTTTTAATTGCAAGGTGAAGTAAAAATTGGATAAAATTTTGCGACGTGGATATGCCTGTATCAATCATTGGCAGTCATTTAAAGCAATCACTTAGTTTCTCAGTTTTCCTTCTTTCATTATTGATAATTAATAGTTAATTAATAATTAATTTCATTAGTACAAAATTATTAATTCATTGTTGATTATTAAGTAATGTTTTGGTAACATTTATTCATGCCAGACATCATGTCACCCCTTCCTCGACTGAAATTTAAGCTCGAAATTTATGTTTTGGATTAGATAATGTAAACGTTTTGTTAAAAAATGACAACACCGCCACACCACATCAAAATTATGGCCAAGCGGGCATCATAGCTTAAAACTTCAAAATCGTACCTCATGGATTGATTACTAAAAATAAAATTTGCATTTACAGCAATATATACATAACTTATACAACTTTAACTTATTACCATTAAAAAAAATTGTACTGCAGTTTTCATCCAGTTGTAAGCAACTTTAAAAAATAAGCCCCTGACAAACAAAAATTTGAACACGTAAATCATACAAACTGCTTCGTGGCCAGCTTATGCCAAAAAGCAGTATAAAGACCTGCCGCCGCTGAGGCGGCGGCAGGAAAAACGAAGGTACGTTTTTCTTTTGTTTTTTAATTTAATACGCGTTGTATGTATTTTAATTTAATTTCGTTAATTTACAGTTGCGCAAAACTACGTAAATATTTAAATAGACACATGTATACTATGTAATAATTTATTAAAGGTATGTTATCATTTAGTTTTTGTTATTCAAACATTTTACCATAATTTTCACCATCTCAAGTTCATTACTATATAAAAGCTTATGGGATTTCAATGAGCCTTTTCATAACTTAATGTTTTTAACTGGATTAGATTAACTAAATTAATTTGATAACTCAACATAGCTTCAACTTAAATTCATAAAGTTTTGCAAGTACATGCATACAAGTAATGCAGTTTGTCGTTCAACAATGTTTTATATACTTCTACAGATCGTATCTTAAGGGGGGGGGCTACCCAGGTCAAAAATCAATGTTCTCCAATTTTGCTTATTTTCACATATGTTACTCCCCCAAGGCACCTCTACCTCAGATAATAACAATTAAGCTTGAAGGTGCACTTTTGGTTCAGTGTGTTTGTCAGTGCATTTACATACGCGAAAGTACGCCAAAAAGCCGAAAAGTAGCCCTTATTTGGACAGTTCTAGCACAAACTACATTAAGCCAATCAGGCTGAAACTTGGCATAGTAGTAGCCCACATGTATGCGCAAAATCGTGTGATCCGGATTTTTGATATGTATTTTCAAATCTGAAATCGAGGGCGAAATGTGAAAAAATGGCCGTTTTTTGGACCCGCCAAATTTGAGGCCATGGGCAAAAATTTAAAAAAATGGATCATAGAGGTTGAGATATGACGTTAGGCTATCGAATCATGTAAAAATCAGCTTCGTCAGTGTTAACAAAAATTTCGAGTAAAGAAAGGGGCGCTTTGCAACCACAAAAAACTTTTTTGCGCCTATGATTTACTCGTAAAATTGAATTTTTGGGAGCCCCTAGTGAAAAACTGGCAAAAGCATTGGTTCCAGTTTGTTACATCTGCGATGCGCCTTCCCTGGGGCTACATTGTGTGCAAATTTGAAGCGAATCGGAGAACCTAAAATTTTCACTTTTTCAGGTAGCCCCCCCCCCTTAAGGGGGTAGGGTCGCGAAAGCAGTTTTGCTCATACGTTGCAAAAAGAGATCTTTTTGCTTTGAACTTGTACGTTCACTGAGAAACTAGTCCAATGCTATACTGTGTTAAATAAGTACTGCCAGACAGTAGACTACCAATATCTATTAATATCTTGAACCAATCACCGATTGTAAGCCAGACATTACACAATAAGGACATGATAATTCAACTAATTCAGCCAGATATCAGATTGGCCAGCTTGTGAAGCACACATAACCTGTCGACGCACAGTTTTTTGCCACAAATAAGTAAAAAGAAAAATAAAGGTTTGTTTTTCTTTTGATTTTAAAATAAGCGTCTAAATTTTTCACAATTTATCATTATTGCTGAGAGTACTTCACTGTTTACGCACAGTTTCACAGTTCAAACAGGTATTAGTCCGCAACCACTGAAGCAATTTGCACTAAATTTTGTGTGCATAAACTACAACATATGTCCTTTTAGTCTATGTAAACAAACTAAACAAATAAGTTTATAATTGTGACGAAAAAATCGAATGTGAATAGGTTTTTAAAACGTCATTTTTTCGAGTTTGCGACCTCACTGCAAACAGTATACTGCATCAATTTTGATGAAACTTGGCGAAAATACTTGCCTCAACATATATTTTCAAAATATATAAAGAACGATGTCTTATATTTTTCTAAAAATGTTTTACAGTTACGCAAAATCGACTGCTTTCGCGACACTACCCCCTTAAGTTGAATTACTGAAGTTAATCAACACGTTCAAATAAAGTCGAAACTGAATACCATTTTTTACTAGAATGCAGCTTCTTTTGCGAATCTTGCATTTTTCAATATGAATGATTGATTGATTTATTACCAGAAGACAAAAAAAAGACAATTACCAGCATAAAATCCTAAAACTGGACATACTATGCTAATACGAAACAATACGTATAAATTATAAATTTCGACAATTTGTTGCTAAAATGTCAGATATTAATGTCGCCAAATAATCCAATCATTCTAAAAAACATGGCAAAATTCACCTACATGTATACTGTATTTAAAAACAAGCTGAAGCTTATTTGTACTTTTAACATATCATATTCATTTTAATAATCGATTGCACTGTGTACTAAGTCTTATGCAGCTGTCTCATACATTGCTTCGTATTAGCATAGTATGTCCATTTTTGAATTTTATGCTGGTAATTGTCTGTTTTTTGTCCTTGGTAATAAATCAATCAATCGTTAATAAAATCCAGTTAATTTAAGTTGTGGAAATGGTGTCGTGAACTCACGAGCGCGATTGAATCAAACTGCTTATTTAAAATACAAAAAATAAATAAATCTATAATTAGCATTAAGTACTTTCTAATCCACTCTACTAATTTGTCACTTCATACTGTAATAGTAAAGTCAGTATACATATACAGTTGTGCTTTCCTGATCTGTTCCGTCAGAACAGTGGCGCTGCGACAAAGACCTCATTATGGCCAGACAGTTGAGGGCTTTGAAACAAAGACGGAATGGATCTCGGATACAAGCCAGGAACAAGATTCAAGAAGTACAAGCCATTTTGGACCAAGGATTAGAAGCAGAAAAAATAGCCATACGTACGCTTATCGAACGAATTGATTACTCACTCACAAGCTTGGAACATTCAAATCAACAGATCCTGAAACTTACCGAAGATGATGATGAAGCTGGAACGGATGTTGCAGAATCTTCGGAGCTGGAAGAAAGATTAGTTCAGGCCAGAGCCCAGCTAGGAGCACTGCTTGGCGCAAAAGAGGATGCAGGACGACATACCGGTGAGATAAACACAGTGCACGGTTTGAACGGTGCCGCAACACAGGCCAGACAGGACATTCGCGACGCAATTCAGGCCCTGCGGCATGTAGCTGACACTGTTATTGGACAGAACACTAACAACCATGACGAACAGCGTGTGCGAGTGCGGCTTCCACAAACCGAACTGCCTCACTTTACAGGGGACATTCTCCAATGGAAAGAATTTTGGGACGTTTATGAGTCGTCAGTTGACAATCAAAGTTTGCCTAATGTCTGCAAATTTAACTATTTAAAAGGCGTACTCAAAGGGGAGGCAGCAGCGGCGATTGATGGGATTTCGGTGACGAACGAGAACTATCCAGTCGCGGTCAGATTGCTGAAAGACAAGTACGGCAATGACGACGCTATCAAAGAGGCTCTTTACGCCAAACTTCGCCATTTGCCGGCCGCTTATGAAAGTTTCGTGGAGATAAAGATGACACAAGAAATTGCAGAGAAAATTTTACGGCAGTTGGAGTCTCTTGGTGCAAACGTGAATCTACAGGAGGCTCTAGTAGACTTACTGATTTCCAAGTTTCCCAGTTGCGTTGTCGCTAAAATTCAAGACTACAAGGCCGAGCGAGAGTACTGGACCGTGGGCAGCCTGCGAACTGCAATTCAGCGGTACGTCACAGCTCAAGAAAGTATTGTGCGGCACACAAACGGTATGTCAAATGATATACAGTGTCACAGTCTTCTATGGTTCGCTCATCAGCTCAAATTCTATTAGCTGATACGCGACAGAATAAACGCCGATCATCGGCTGGCTTCCACTTTCCCACAAGGAAAAGGGGGTGCACTGACCCCAGCTAACCCTTGTGCGTTCTGTGGAAGTAATCATTTCAATGATAATTGTAAACAGTACTCAGATATTAGCAGTAGACGTCAGCAACTTGCACGGCACTCAAAGTGTTTTCTGTGTCTGCGAGTTGGCCATACTGCTAAAGTTTGTCAAATAAAAAAGACATGTTATCACTGCAAAAGATCAGGTCACAATAGAGCTATGTGTTTGAAGCAATTTTCGCAGGGCAATAGCACAAGACAGAGTAATCCGGTACAGCCCAGTAACGTTGGCCAAACAGCGTCGATCAATGTCAACTCAACTACTTTGTTAGTACCTGGCCAGCGCGTGTTACTCCAAACAGCGCTGGTACCTGTCCACAAGACAGCAGAATCAAATCCGGTTATGGCACGGGTTCTTCTATACAGTGCAAGTTCCCGATCATTTATAAGCCAACGTCTAGTTAAACTTTTAGCTTTAGAGCCTGTACGTAACGAAGCTTTGTCTGTGTCAAAATTTGCCAGTGAAAAACCCGATGACATCAGCACAAAAGTAGTTCAGTTTTCGCTCATGCAGAAGGATGGTTCGTTTTTAGAAGTTGAAGCGAATGCTATAAAGTATATAACAGGGCACATAAAACGAAGTCCACTTCCAAAAGAAGATGTAGAGTTTCTGAAACATATTCCGCAGTTCAGTTTAGCTGAGCCTAATTTTACGGTTTCTGAAACAATGCAGATCGATATTCTCATTGGTTCCGACTACTTTTGGGCAGTCATTCAAGAAGCTCAGAATCTTTGTTCTTCTATCAGGACTTTCGTTAGTGCCCTCGAAGGCTACGTTTTTCCTCATTACCGGGGAAATATTCAGTAGCAAGCACGGAAGCTGTTAGTCCAGAAAAAATAGGCGTTGTTTATCCTGACACAGGTTAATCAAGCGTTTACTGAACCATTTTTGCACACAAAAGTAGAGGACACATGCACACCAAAAGGACCGTGTAGAAGACTATTGCGACTTGATACCATCGGAGTAGAAGATCCTCTCCAATGCAACGATGATGAAAAGGCGCTAAAGCATTTCAACAAGTACCATTATGTTCGAGAACGGCAGATATCATGTCACTTGGTGCTGGAAAAATAGTCAACCGGAATTGCCAGATAATTTTGATTTAGCATTTGGTAGGATGAAATCTCTGGCACGGCGGTTTCAAATAAAGACACCGAATCTGCTCAAAAGTACGACGGCATAATAAAGGAACAGGTGCAGAAAAGGTATTATATGAGAAATTGCTGCCAATTCAAGACAGTACACAGACGCCATTATTTGCCGCATCAC
>JASANF010012643.1:0-11477 GCA_030248245.1 Trissonchulus sp. WLG1_4 | reverse complement strand
AATGCACTCAATAAATTGTCTTGACACAATTGAGTGTCCTTTCCTTTAGCTGTTTGTCCGCTCAGCTCGTAAAACGTATTTTTTTGGAGTTTTGTAGGCTAAAAGAACATCTATACGACTGTAGGTATGAATGAACTGATAATAAACAGAGTATTCTAAACCGATTAAGGTGATTCCAGAATTAAAGCTTTTCTTTTGAGCCTTTTTTAACCATCTATACAATATGTGAGGACTTTTACTACACTATACCAAAAAATGCCGAATTCATTCGTTTTTTTTGATCTGTTCAGTTCCCAATGTTACGATTAGCATTAAGTAGTAAAAAATGGTACATAGTAAACAGTTTCATGTCGACTTTACAAACACAGTATTAATTTAGATCCTAGGTTGGTCGCCAATCACTCTGCAAGAGCTTTTTCCTAAAGAAACTGCAACTAAAAGTGCAAACGCGGAACTATGAACAACTAACTAACCTAACAACACCTGAAGCACCTAAGTTCAACCCAACACAAATGAAAAAGTAACCTTTATTTACAAGTCGGCAGCAGATTGCACTATTCATTACAATACGCTGAACATTACGCTAACTAGGATTTACTCACTAGATAAAGACCACTAGGTGCAAATTTTCAGCGGTTCACCTGTCGCCGATCACAGCAAAAAAACAACTCGTAATTTTTTTGAAATTTTGTCGGCTGAATAAACAAAAAATTGGTTAAATCCCTGTGTAGTTTTATGATCGCTCAAGGACAACTAAACCAAACATCTATGAAACGGGCTCAAACGGCAAAAATAGTCTGTTCAGGCTATTAGTGATTTGCCATTTAAAACACGAGTTGATGACTAATAAGATTCAGAAGCAAAATGTAGCCTGAGTTTCTACTTGCTTGTTTCCGTATTCGGAAAACATCAGAGATGCACGGAAGCAATAGGCGAGGGGGGCGTGCCCGACCCCCGCGAAGGATATGGGCAAAGGATATGGCAGAATGCAACAACTGTAGTGGTACAGTAATGCATATTATTTGCACAATAGTTTGGGTAACCGAGTCCGTTTAGACACCAAATATTCCAAATATTCGATGCAAAAAAATTTCGATTTAGCAGAAAAATGGATTAAATTTTATAGGGCTTAAGGGACAAACATGAAGCGCTGGACAAACAAATACTGCTAGCGGACAATTAGTATAAACCAGGCTTCATAAGTTTAGCTTTTCAACGCAACACCCCTAAAAGTTCGTCCAACTTTACAAAAAAACACTATTTATAACTTAACAACTAAATGACAAAAAAACCAGTCACGTGCTACAACGAATTTACAAGAGATCAAATATTGAGCCAGAGCTACTGTCCTGATTGGATAATTTTGGCAGTTTCTTTGATTCGTCGCTGAGTTGGTCACTGATTGGCGTCGTTTCATTGAAGCAGCCTGCTAAAAGAATAGAAATTTTAAAATTAAAAAAATTTAAAAACTAAGTTCACAATTGCTTAATTTTGGTGCAGAATCATTGAGTGAATTTAAATCTCTTGGTCCACTAAATCTGTTTTAGACAACGCCCTCAGTGAAACTGAAAAAATCACAATTAAAAATATACGTGCGTCATGCCCAATAAATTTCATCTGTTTTAATTAATAATGACTAATAATGCGTACTCAGCTGCAAGATAATATTAATCCGCTACTATGCCAATATAATTACATGCATATAATTTCTTACCTGTCCAATACTAGCCTTCCCACTACTGGAAAAACCACTTGAAAATCCATCACAACTATTCGAGTCAGCATTTGGAGTCGGAGAGACGCGTCGGAAAATGCACTTTGACGCAGCACTGACGCTGTTTGTTGCGCCAGAATGCGCAGCGGCGAGACGCGACAATTTGGCCAGGGTACGCTCGTCGCGCAAAAGCAGGGACTCCCGATGCCGGGCGGCGATTTTGTGGGGGGCGGGGGATTTGGTAGTGGCTGAAAAAATAGTAAAAAAGTAGGGGGTCTTGTCATAAATAAAGTTTTGATTTATTCATTTATTTATACATTTAATGGACGGACTAAGACGAACAGAGTAAGATAGATAGATCCGTCTGTCTTATTTTGACGAATTCGACGCTATACAACACACTACACACACTATTAATACTGGAGTATTATAAAGCAAAAAAAAGTAAAAAGTTAAGTAGCAACTTTTAAATGTTATTCAAAGCGTAGTGAGTGAAAAAAGCTAACTTGCTACTTAACTTACCTAAAAACTTGACAAACTTGCATAATTATTAATAGTAATACTTTAATGTCTAGTTTAATATAAAAGCTATTAATGATTTCTTAAACTCACCCGAAATTTTGGATTCCCCACTGGAAGGAAGAGTGGCTGATAGATCGACTACATCAATGTCAATACCCTGAAAAAATATAATATATTTGTTGTTTTTTGTATTACAAGTGCACGTACACGTGTAAAAGTAAAAGATTCTTGGCTCCCCTTCCCCCCCCCCCTCGCCCCCCCCCCCCCTCCCCCCCGTCGCCACCTCCCCCCCCCCCCCCTACTCCTATTTCCCCTTCTTTGTTTTTTTTTTTCTTGTTTTAGGTATGTTGTTTGTTGTTGTTGTTGTTGTTATTGATAGTATTTATTTATTGATAGCATATATTTCTTTTTTTTTTTTGTTTTCGTGGCTCATTCTGGCCCCCGCCCCCCCCCTCCTCTTCTCCCCCCCCCCGCCCCCCCCCCCCCCCCCGGCCCCGGTTTCGGGGGGGGGCCTTCCCCCCTCCCCCCAACTACATGTATGAAAGTACATGTCTACTTCTCAGACGTCAGCCGTATGGCTATATGCAGTTCATAAAGAACCTGTACGCCACCACAGTTTCAGACAGTACGGGAAGACGCACTGCTGTCAGACTGCATATAGGATGTATAATATATGATATAAGACATAATAGGATCCTATTATGTACTCTTGATTTTCAACACTCCTTATGCTGCCCGACCAAAACAATTGCGACACCCCCCAAACAGAATCGGTCGCTTTTTGCAAAACTTGCTGGTCATAATAAGTAAATTGTTCTTGTCTTCATCAAAACACAAGTTTCGTTTTCCTTTTGTGTTAAAGGCTTAGGCTGTTTGTCAAATTTCGTCACACAACCCTCGACCCAAACGCACAAATTCTAGTCGCCAAAATGGCAGGTTCATTCAGTAGAAATTAAAGCACTACTAAGTCTACACTTTACAGATGACACCGGTTTTAAATCTCCGGTTCCGGTTCTGAAGTCTCGCTTCCGGTTACGAAATCCGGCTCCGATTGACTAATTAAACGTCTTCCCCAGGCCCGATTCATACTCATTCCTGTCCCTGTCCCTATAGTATAGTTGTGTCCTTGAGCGATTCCAAGAAAAAAGTTTGGCCAACTAAGCCAACTCTTCGCATAAATTTTAAGTTGGGGTCAGCAGTAAGTTTTAGACCGTAACAAAATTGGCTATTAAAACACATTTGTCAATTCTTCACAGCAGCTGACCAAAGTTTGTCCTTGTCCCTGTCCCTGTGTCCTTAAGGACAATAATTAGTATGAACCGGCCTTTAACCTGTTGCTGTATCCAGTGCTGTCTCTGGGAGGCCTCTTGCAGCACGGCCTGTTGGCTGGCCACGGCCTCTAGCTCGTCGGCCACCGGGTCGTCTTCAGGCCCGGCCTGGGCCAGGGGGTCGTCCTCGTCGTTCCACAAACCAGCCCCCTCCTCCTCGTCACCTAAAACAATAAAAAAACTCAGATTAGGGGGGCCTAGGGGGTGTCGCCGAAGCGAAACTAGTGATTTGAAGGGACTGAACAACTTACGAGGTTTTGAACTGTTATCAGTTTGAATAAACATCTATTTTTATAATGGTCTAAATTCCATTACAGGGGGACATATTATAATGAGGGGCAGCATTCACGTCATAGTGAGATGGATAGCAAGTTAGGTGGGAATATTGGGGAAGACCCCTCTCCAAAATGCGGTCAAAAAATGCGGTAGGGGACGGAAGGTGGTCCTGCTTAGGGTAAAAGAAAGGAAATGTTCCCGTCATTAACAAAATTTCAGACCAAAATTTTAAAAATTCGGTGTATTATATCAGTTTTGTCCATTTTGAATTGAAAGATGGTGGTTGGTGGTGTCAATAGTAGACTCAGACAAGGGGGTCTTCGTCCCACCACCAAGGGGGAAGGATACCCAAAATGCTTGTAGGACTGAAACAGTCACCAATCACCACCGCTGGCAAAACGGACATATGTAGTAGTTTTAAAAATGTTTCAAACAGTGATGTTTTTCAAGCAACTATTGTTATGTATGTAACGAGGTTACACGTCGTAATTACTTTTAGGTAGTAGTTATACTAGGTAAGCCAATGTGAATAGAAACCTGCTAGCGAAACCAGCTATACGAAGATTTGACATGCTGCTGGCTTGCAGCCGTGACTCATCACGTGACTAGAAAAGTTTATATAAGCGGCTGCACTTGCAGAATTTTCGCAGTTCGCTGCCGGCTCACTCCGAGAACACCGCGCATACCCGCTTACACCCGCCTAAACCCACCTGTCTGGCTTTTACCGTATAACCGTCTAACCGCTTATACCTGCTTATACCCGTTGCACTGTAGCTACCGCAGATACCCGAGAAACCGACTAGACCGCGACATACCGTCTTACCCGGAGGTCGTAAACCCGACGCTAGTAGCAGTAGGGTCCTAGAGTTGAGTCGTAGTGTCGTTAGTGAGGGTCGCGCTAGTGTCTAGTAATAAAGTCCTACAAGGTCGTTAGTTGTTTTGACTATTGGTAGCTAGGGCCCCGCTACATTGGTTCCCGAGCCAGCTAATCTGGGCAGTGCGTACATACAGGTAGCTGCAGGTAACTCAGGCATATAGCCGTATCAAAATATAGCGCACAAGCGTATATAACCGTTAGCTGGCTTGCATTGTAAACTGCATCTAATAGGTGCGTCTGCGGTTTCTACCTGAGTACGTATACGTTTAAGTTTGGCGAGGTAGCAAGTGTATAATTACACTGTATGAGTGTGCCTAGACACGTCAGCTTACTGTGTTGATAGATTCTTCTGCGGTAAAGTTTCCAAGCTACATAGGATTACAGCTGCTGCTGTGTATACAAAGAAAGCAACGAGTACTCACGGTTACTACAGCATATACAGCTATAACCAGGCAAACATCGTAGCACAGAACACGAACATATCCAGGTGCAGCTACACCTACAAGGAAGCATTACACGTGGGTTACTGCAACTGCATACGTAGACAGGCAACAGGCGCTATTACCGAGAGCACGCGCTGAGTGTTAAACGGGCAGGGCCATATACGCAGAAAAACCGCAGCACATCAGTATATAACGAGTATTACAGAAGCCTGCGTACATAAACACAAATTAGCCTTACACTGAGTATAAAGAGCAGTTAAGGGAAATACGTATACGCAGACAGTTGCATAGCAGCCTGAACGTGTACACAAGCTGCGGCACAAAGAGTATATAAAGCAGCAATTAGCATATCAGGTTTTTTTTTTGTTGGGGGTGTTGGGGGGGGGTTTTTTTTTTTTAGTACAATTACAGATCCAAGGACCAAACCTGCTATTTCACGGCAAATTATATATATTTATATACAACATTATTTTTCTTGTTTCAGGCTATTTACCAATAATTAATTTCAGATTCGGACCAATTCCGACAGCTCATCAACTAAAGCAGGTGGGACTACTGTTGGCTGTAAGTATAAGTTTTTGTAGTATATACCGCTGAACCGACAATTTGTATAGGACATTAATGGCTGACGAGTCAAACGCACAGGACTCTAATATGGTTAGCTTCGTACGTAATATACCTGTATTTAAAGGCGGGCTTAATGAAGATTTTAAGGAATACATAGACACGTATGAACGTATAGCGATTGCTAATGGATGGGATAACGATGTAAAAGCACGGTTATTGCCCGCATACTTAAGGGAATATGCAGCAGAGGTGTGGAATGAAATACCCTCAGGTATACAAGCGTCATGGGAGCGTGTAAAATGCGCCTTAGCCAAAAAAATGGCACCTGTAGACGTAACTAGTATGCACAGTAATGTACTGCATAGGAGAACTCAGGGAGCTATTGAATCTATAGAGCAGTTTGCCCGTGCTATTCAACAAATAGGTAGAAAAGCGTACCCTGCATTAAGTGCAACCTCAATGGCAAATATAATGAAAAAATTTTTTGTTAACGGTCTAAAACCAGGTCTGCGGCGGTTGGTACTTATCGCAAAACCGTCTGACTTTGACTCAGCTGTTTTAATTGCTAAGGAGCAAGAATGTTATAAATCGCTCGACAAATCTCAGACAAATGAAGCTGTTATCGCTGTTTCTGCGGACAAAACTGACCTGGTCGAATTAACTAATGACCTAAAATCGTGTGTTCTTCTGCTACAGGACGAAATCCGAAATTTCGCTCAGGCAATAGCAGGGAACACGAACGTCAGGATACCGCACGACAGAACCCCGTTCACCCGAAATACGACTGGACTAAGCCCAAGGTATGATAACGGTTCGCGGCAACCAGGTACATTGCGCAACCTGCCTAGTAGGACTCTGAATGGAAGACCACGGTGCTATTTTTGTAATGGAATAGGACATATCCAAATGAGGTGCCCACAGCGGCAAAGGAATACAGAACCTAACTCTAACCCTCGGAGATTCCAAATAGTGTCTAGGACTGCAGCACCACAACGCAATACACAAGACTTTGTAGGGACAGAACCTGCAGGAGTAGAGGAGTTAAATCAGTCTCCACCTTATGATCAAGGTATGAAGCAAGTACTGGAGACAATTCAGCGTCAAAACGAGCGGTTAGTTGAAAGGTTATTGCAGCGAGAAGTTTCAAAGCGCAGTGATAGCCAGACGAATGTAGTGCTGAACGAAAAGAATCAGGTAAATGAAACGCCAGTGAAATTAAGTGAGATCTCAGCTCAATCGACCACCCCACCACCGAATGATACAGAAAATAGGTTTGTTAAACCGATACTCTTAGGCAGGGTGAATGGTGTCGCTGCAGAAATGCTGATAGATGCAGGAAGCACTTTAACGTTCGTTTGAAAATCAATTTTGCATGGTCAAAAGTTAAATCTGAAGGAAAGGAAAACAGCTACTTCTCTTTCAGGACATCAGCTGGGTATAATTGGTAGTATGGATGTGTGTATTGACCTGTACAATGAAACTGCTATGGTTACTGCGCAAGTTGTCAACACATGTCCCTATGATGCTATCTTGAGGATGGATTTTTTAACAAAGGTAAGAGCCGTTATAAACACGGGAACGGGAATGCTACAGGTAGGCAGCTCATTCTTCAGGCTCTTTTCGGCTCAACCCAATATTGTCCACAAACCGAGGGAGAAGTATACCGTAATGGCAGAGAACAATGTCTTAATACCCGCGAGATCCGAAGCAGTGTTCCCAGCGGCAGTGAGCCAGGTTAGTAACGGTAAGGATGTAATATTATGCGTGGAACCCGCAAAACAGCTAGTCGGAAATTATGGACTTTTGGGGCTCCCATTTTGGTGAATGTAGACCCGAACGGTCGTGTGTCGTTCAGACTTATTTACTTCTCTGAATATCCGATCAAAGTGTACAAACACATGGTACTCGGTACTACGTCTCCAATAGACAACGAGGCGGTAAGTTTTGCGTCTGAAATAACGACCGCAGAGGCTATGGAACAAACTGCAACCAAAATTCTAGGACAACTGAATCTTCTAAACTGCAATCTAAGGACAGAACAGCTGAGGCAGTTGACCCTACTACTGATCAAGAATATTGATGTTTTTGCGCAAAATAGCGAAGAACTTGGAAAAAGCCCACATGTACGTCACAGCATCAACACAGGAAATTAGCTGCCAATAAAACTGCGACCATATCGAGTACCGCAGACACAAATCGAACCTATGCGAAAAAAAATCGAAGATATGGAAGGGACGGCAGTAGTGGTACCGTCGGCCAGCCCTTGGGCCGCACCGTCAATACTCGTGAAGAAAAAGGACGGTAGTGATAGGTTGTGCACAAACTACAGACAACTAATTAATATCACTAAGACGGATGTTTACCCGTTACCACGAATCGACGATTCATTAGATTATTTGTCAAAAGCTCGCTTCTTTAGTAGCATGGACTTACAGTCAGGCTATTATCAAATACCAATGGACGAAGCAAGCCAGCAGAAAACCCCCTTTGTTACACCATTTGGACAGTATGAGTACACCGTTATGCCGTTTGGCCTGAAAAACGCCCCTAGCACATTTCAAAGACTGATGGATTTTATACTAGTGGGCCTACGCTACAGTTGCTGTTTGGTGTATCTAGACGATATGTTAGTTTACTCAGAAACTTTTGAAGACCATCTGAAAGATTTGGACAAAATCTTTGATCGCCTGAGGCAAGGAAATTTGAAACTAAAGCTTAAAAAGTGTTCCTTCTGCCGGCGAGAGGTACTCTTCCTGAGGCGTCTTGTATCAGATGAGGGGGTGAAGCCAGACCCAGACAAGTTGTTGGCCGTCAAAAATTACCCGACGCCCAAAGACGTGACGGGTGTACGAAGGTTTCTAGGACTGGCTACGTATTATAGGATATTCGTCGGAAACTTTGCAGCGATTGCTCATCCATTGCACTGTTTGTTGAAAAAGGATGTCACACGTTCGTTTGGAGTGAGGAAGCCAAAAATGCGTTTGAGCAATTAAAGTGTAAATTGATCGAATGACCAGTGTTAGAGTACCCCGACTTTGAAAAACCATTTATGCTGTGCACCGACGCATCGAATGTAGAACTGGGCGCAGTGCTGCAGCAAGAGGTATGCGGAAAACCAGTTGTGATCGCATACGCGTCATGGAGTTTAGGAAAGTCAGAAGTACGGTAGTCCGCTATCGAAAAGGAGCTGTTAGCTATTGTCTGGAGCGTACAACATTTTCGAACGTATTTGTACGGTAGACATTTCACCGTGTTTACAGACCATAGACCCTTGAAACGTGTACTGAAATTGAAGAACCCAACTGGCCGATTGGCACGGTGGACACTGGTTTTACAGGAATATGACATGGAAATTTGTTATAAGCCAGGCAGTGAGAACGGACCGGCAGATGCACTCTCTGGAGTTCAGACAGCTGACTGTACAGCAGAGTTAGCGGCCGCAGCGGAGGATATGTCAGGAGAAGCCGATAAGACACCTGACTCGACAGAAGAAGGCTACAAAATAAACAGATCAATGTGGACGACAGCACAACTGGATGACGAACAAATTGGGCAAATTATTCTCTCACTAAAAAGCGGTGAGAGAGACATAAGAGATAAGGGTCTGGAAAACTTCGTTCTTGAGAATGATCTTTTATATCGGATATTTTGCAACGATAACCCGAAACGAAGAGACTCCGTCTGGAAACAGTTGGTCGTGCCTACGTGCTTGAGAAATGAGGTACTCGAAAGTTTTCATGACGACATATTTGCAGGTTATTTTGGCATCGAAAGAACTTACCTTAAGGTTAAAGAACGATTTTACTGGCCCGGAATGTATAACGACGTCCGACATTGGGTGCATAACTGCAGATCTTGCGCCGGCAAAAAGGGACTTACTAAAAGATTTCGTGCATCGATGAAACCTATCCAAGTGGGAGGGCCGTTCGAAATGTTAGCTGTAGATGCTTTAGGGCCTTTGCCTGTTACAGAAAGAAATAATAGCTACATTATTGTGTTTAGTGATTACCTCACAAAGTGGTCCGAGACTTTTGCCGTACCGGACATTACCGCTGAAACCACGGCTAAACTCTTGGTGGAGGAGGTGATCACCAGACACTCAGCCCCATTAATGTTGCTATCAGACCGTGGGAAAAATTTTACTTCGGAGCTAGTTAATGCGGTATGCATCCTGTTCAACACTCGAAAAATTAATACGACACCATACCATCCACAAACTGATGGATTGGTAGAACGGTTTAACAAAACACTGGCGACAATGCTGTCTATGTATGTAAGCTCGAATCAAAAGGATGGGACACAGTACCGCCCTATGTATTGTTTGCATACCATTGCACCTTGCAAGAATCGATACAAGAAACGCCGTTTTTCCTCCTATACGGGCGAGACCCCAACTTACCCTTGGACGCAGCCTTAAAGAAAGCAGGCGAGGCGCAGGTAGTGCCTTCTTACTACAGAGCTTCTTTGGTGAGAAACCTGCGTGCAGTATGGAACCTGGCACAGGATAATATCAAACAAGCTCAAATGAAACAAAAATCTAACTATGACAAAATTTCCAAACTCCATACGTACAAGGTAGGTGATTGCGTATGACTATACGTGCCGGCAGTTGGCAAAGGTAAGTCGAAGAAACTGACGCACTTGTGGCATGGTCCATTTCGAATAGTAGAAATGCCGACAAGCGAAAATGCCATTTTACGACCCTCAACTGGAAGCGGCAAGAAACGACGAGTCCATGTTAATGCTCTAAAGTCACTATCGAAGCAAGTAGCCGGAATAAAGGCTAATACTGAAACACGACACCGCGACGAAGAGACGAGTGACCCGAAAGCTACGTCAGAAACGAAGTCAAATAATACGGCTGATTTACCTAGCTTGTCGCGGACAGGTGCTTTCGCGAAACGAAAGGTTTGGGTAAACACTGGTAAGTATTGGCCTGCAGAAGTGGCTGACACAACGGATGAACCGAATGGGTCATGGAAGGTCAAGTTGTATGGGACGGGGAAAGTTGCCCTAGTTCGCCCAAACGACTGCATTAAATTAGAAGATTATACTGTAGAATCTTTAGGACTGAGACGAACCAGGCTTTTACAAAAAGGAATGCTGGAGGCTACTGGAAAAAATGACAGTGTCAACGCTGCCAAGCAATGTAACCACAATGTGTTTTTAGGAATGGAAGAAGCAGACGCAAACGCAATCACACCCAGTTTGGACCGCCGCCGGTTTGGGGGACTTTACTAACCCCAGAAAGACACCTCACCTTTACCGAACTCGCGGAGCGAATCTCAAAGCCGGACCCCAACACGGAAGACCCGATTCCAAACGCTGCTGATAAAATACTACCTCATGGAACCCACATATACTGTCCGTGGAACGGAGGTCAATACGTTTTGAGCCTACCAATGCACCATGGCCTACTTCACCAATACGTAGTAAATAAACGCTTTCTACGAGAAGTACAAGCACGGGCATATTTTCAGCAAATTATTGAAGTGCTTGCCTTTGCTCACAGACGTGGTATATTCGCCTTGGACGTTACTACGAATAATCGGGTTTTCACGGACAGTGGAAAGTCGACCATACAATTGAAGCGTTTTGAATCGGTCCAGCCTTGTACGACCGCTCCCACATGTACTCGTCGCTGGGGCATTCCACCGTACGCCCCTCCCGAGTTCTTTTTAAACGGACCCTATGACGGTTACAAAGCTGATATATGGCAAGTCGGAGTCACATTGTTTGCAATAGTAACG
>JASANF010012642.1:0-16736 GCA_030248245.1 Trissonchulus sp. WLG1_4 | reverse complement strand
AAAGTTAAAGTTTAACTTTTTTGCCCTAATACTAACATTACATATTGTCTTAGATTAAGAGCTTTGCACTAATTTAGTATAATATAATGCGTCATTATATACGTAAATTGGCTGTTTAGGACAATTTTTTGTAACTTCCGCCTTATTTGATAAGAAAAAATACCGCCTTGTTTTGATAAGAAAAATACCGCCTTGTTTTGATAAGAAAAAATACATCAAAATTATCAGTAAAATTAATTATCTAAAATAATAGTAGGCCGATCAGGACGATCAATACGTTATTAAATAACGCTATTTGTTGGCCATAGTGCGATTTATTTAGCTAATAAATCGTTTCAGTCATTGCTTAGCTGTAGTTCCTTAAACAAAACCATACCCATATCTTTATGTGGTAAACTAAAAATTTATCGGGTTAACTTCGACTCACCATTTTTACCTAATTTACTATAACTCCGGTAATATTTGAGGCATCAACTTATTTTTTGTGACATCGGTTAGGTAATAAAATTATGCATTCAACTAGCTAAAAATTTTGCAGCTACGACTAGTCAACAGGTCAGGCTAACTCAAGTTATTGGAAAAATAGGTAATTTTTGCAGTTATGCAGCGTATTAAAAGGTGACTTTAAACTGGTTTTTAATTCACTTGCGCATAGTTATGATGAGTTTTTTCCACAGGTTAGTTTATAAATATAGGGTTTTACTTTAGGAACTATAGCTCAGCAGTCTCTCAATGGATTTACTAGCTGAATAGTTCACACTAACGTCAACGAAAAGAGCTATCCAATAAATATTGGTCAATCTAAACTTCTTACAATTACTTCATATATTTATTATTTGGTGGTAATTTATATTAAATGTAATGTTTTAGACCAAACTATGCAGAAGTTACACAAACTTGTCTTTAATCACAAAATTACGCAAAAAGTGACACTTATTATGTTGTTTTGTTAATAGGTCTGACGGTTTTGAATCAGCCGCGGCAACAACAGAGATGAATACAAAGAGCTTAAGCAAACGTAAGTGTCATTGAGTTTTACTTATAAACTTTACATAACTAGGCTGGATGTGTTTCAATGTGATTTTACTGTAAAGTTTTAGTGAATGTGCAGAGTGGAAATTAATCAAAATAGTAAGAGGTTCCACACGTGTATAAGCTGACATCAATTATGCTACAGTTAACTTTTCACACAAAAAAATTACCGTTGGCATTGGTATACATTTTCAGCATCTGAAAAAAAAAACTCTCGCTTTGCTTCTGGACACCATGGGTACATCTATAGTGTATCAGGAGAGAGGCAATGTTAGAAATGTATGGAAAGGATTTAACGGAATCTCCAATGGACTTCTCAATGACTATGGATGAAAATCTTTACAAAATTTGGAAATGTACAGGAATAAAAAGGTAAGTTTCGAGAATTATATTTCTGTCAAAATTTAGAGTTGTTGAACACTTTTACATACACATGTGTTTTTGCATAAGTTTATAGAATAAACTTATAAACATCCTAGCTACTCAAGTCTGATTTTCAAATCGGTCAAAATGTTTAATCTAGTAAAGAAGTACTGTGCTAGATCTTAATTGTGAAGCAAATATTTTAGAGGCGTCGACGATCCGTGTGAAACACATCCAGCCTAGTTATGTAAAGTTTATTAGTAAAACTCAATGACACTTACGTTTGCTTAAGCTCTTTGTATTCATCTCTGTTGTTGCCGCGGCTGATTCAAAACCGTCAGACCTATTAACAAAACAACATAATAAGTGTCACTTTTTGCGTAATTTTGTGATTAAAGACAAGTTTGTGTAACTTCTGCATAGTTTGGTCTAAAACATTACATTTAATATAAATTACCACCAAATAATAAATATATGAAGTAATTGTAAGAAGTTTAGATTGACCAATATTTTATTGAATAGATCTTTTCGTTGACTTTAGTGTGAACTATTCAGCTAGTAAATCCATTGAGAGACTGCTGAGCTATAGTTCCTAAAGTAAAACCCTATATTTATAAACTAACCTGTGGAAAAAACTCATCAACTATGCGCAAGTGTATTAAAAACCAGTTTAAAACGCTGCATAACTGCAAAAATTACCTATTTTTCCAATAACTTGAGTTAGCCTGACCAGTTGACTAGTCGTAGCTGCAAAATTTTCAGCTAGTTGAATGCATAATTTTATTACCTAACCGATGTCACAAAAAATAAGTTGATGCCTCTAATATTACCGGAGTTATAGTAAGTTAGGTAAAAATGGTGAGTCGAAGTTAACCCGATAAATTTTTAGTTTACCACATAAAGATAGGGGTATGGTTTTGTTTAAGGAACTATAGCTAAGCAATGACTGAAACGATTTATTAGCTAAATAAATCGCACTATAGCCAACAAATAGCGTTATTTAATAACGTATTGATCGTCCTGATCGGCCTACTATTATTTTAGATAATTAATTTTACTGATAATTTTGATGTATTTTTTCTTATCAAAACAAGGCGGTATTTTTTCTTATCAAAACAAGGCGGTATTTTTTCTTATCAAATAAGGCGGAAGTTACAAAAAATTGTCCTAAACAGCCAATTTACGTATATAATGACGCATTATATTATACTAAATTAGTGCAAAGCTCTTAATCTAAGACAATATGTAATGTTAGTATCTTTTTTTTTTTTTTTTTTTTTTTTTTTTTTTTTTGTTTGTTTTTGGTGGGGGGGGGGGGGGGGCCGGGCGGGGCGCGGGGCCGTTAGTATCTTTAAATTTTAAGTTTTGTAGCTGCAAACCAGTTCAGTAGCCATGGACACCACAATAAACTTAAAAAAAAATCTAAAGGGTGTGTTTCGAACCCACTACGTCCCGTTTTGTAGAGTAGTGCTCTACCGCTCAGCCACCTTCACTTGGGTGTTGCACTGGTTAACTGTCTTTTTATTGTTTAGGAAAAGTTTTTGTATTGTTACTGAAGTTGAGATAACATTTTTCAATTCTCCCCAACTACTAGAAGCTAATCGTTTTTGATTGGTTAAAGTCAAGAGTATTACCAACTCAATGTAAACACGTTTTGCCTATTGACTATACTTATTGTGTAAAGCCGTAGTATTAGAATGACTCAAAAAAACATAAAAGTTGTTCTAGCTGCGACGTATGTTAGAATAAATGCAGCGATTATCAATTAAACACCAAGCGAAAGTGCTCAGTGGCAGAGCAGCTCCGGACTAATGATCTAGAGGTCGTGGGTTCGAGTCCCATACTTTGCAAAATTTTTCAGAGAGCTGAAGCGGCAATGTTTTAATTTGTAGGCATACTTGAATTTGATAGAGTTTACAAAATTTGTGAAAAATTTTGAAACTAAAGTTACGTAACTGTGTATCTTATTTTTTCTTCAGTTTCGCTTCGTCTGACAGTAAAACGTCCGAATACGTAAACAAAAATTAACTACAATTAATAATATATGGCCTTGATAAGTCCCGGAAAAATAAATTTTTATCAGCGGTGATAAAAAATTCACACACATTGGTATTGAAACGTTTTTAGCTACATACAAATTTACACTGCAACATTCTTCATTCAAAAATAAGATCCAATAATATTTACTAAATATACTTTTTAAAAAATAAAAAAGAAAATTGCAGAAGCTGGGGTTCGAACCCAGTACATCTGGAGTAGTAATCGAGCGCTCTACCTTCTAAGCCACTCCTGCTTAGAATATTTTGTTTTTTCTCAGCCTTATAAATGCAGCTGCTGGACAATTTAATAAAAACACAATATGAAGGAAAAGGTAAAATGAATCGACGCGGCCAAGTTTTGGTCTTCGGGTTAATCTGGTTTAGTTTGGCTAAGATTGAGACTAGTTATATTTATAATTTTGAAATAGATCGGTTTATGCTTCATAGTCTTCATAAATACTGCAGATGTCAGTCTGAAACTACGTACATATGTAGGTTTTGAGCATAAAAAGTAAAGTTTTAAGTTGAAAGACACTTACCTTGAAACAGATAATCCGCAATAACTAGACATTTCGTTGGCAGTATGTATGTCAAAAAAATACAAAATCCTGATGTGTCACAAGTCACAAGTGTAGAGTAGTAACAGTCTAAGAAAGTGTGTAAGTCCTGGTCTTGTCTGAGCTTAAATAGACCAATTTATCAGTTGTCATAATCTTTCAGACTCTGGAATTCGAACTTATTTTGATGAAAATTTGCTGATCTTGTATTTTATTTTGAAACTTTTTAGTTTGCATTGTCAGCAAATTTTCACCAAAATAAGTTCGAATTCCAGGGCCTGAAAGATTCTGACAACTGATAAATTGGTCTATTTAAGCAAAGACAAGACCAGGATTTACAAACTTGCTTAATTTTCTATTCTACAACCTACTACTTGAACTGTTACTTCTACACCTACGACTGACACATCAGAACTTTGTAATTTTTTTGAACATGCATCAAGCCAGCGGAATGTCTAGTCCCTGCGAATTGTCTGTTTTACGGTAAGTGTCTTTCAAAAAATTGTTTGCTCAAACCTTACATACATATGCACGCAATTTTATACTAGTCTCTGCAGTATAAATAAAGACTATAAAGTATAAACCCGTCTATTTGAAAATTAGATAACTAGTCTAAAACTTAACCAAACTAAACCAAATTAACCCTAAACGCAAACCAAAACTTGGCCGCGTCGAACCCAAGCTGCTGCAATTTTCTTTTTGTTCATGTTTTTTTAAAAAATATGATTCTTTATTTCTAAAAGTATGTTTAGTGAATATGAATTACTGCATCTTATATTTAATTCAGCGTCGCTTGGTCTGACATAATAGTAAGTGTCCTTGATAAGAGCCGGGGGAAAGTACAAAATTTTATCAGCTACTATAAAAAAATTACACATTGGTTGTCATCTATTTTAGCTTCACACAATTTTACACATTATTCATTCAAAAAACAATTATAGCTTTTCGCCAAGCACAGTTCTTGGAATTCTGGAATTGCTTAGGAACAAAACAAATGGACAAGGACAAAGACAAGTATGAACAGGGCTTAACACCTCCTGCACACTGTACTAAAAGCTACAGCTTTAACTGAAGCGTAAAATGAAACTGTCATACTGTTCCACATTGAGCTGTGAAGTTGCTGTATTTATAGATGATAAAAACAAAATATGCACAGCAGAAGTCGCTTAGATGGTAGGCGCTAGACTGCTAATTTAGATGTACTGGGTTCAAGCCCCAGCTTCTGAAAATATTTTGTCATTTTTTTAAAAAGCATATATTTGATTAAAATTGTAAAGGTGATCCCGTTGAAGCATTCTTATACGATCGTAGGGATAGTTTGCTGTATTTTCAAATAGGATTATTATATAGGATTATTATGAGTGAAAATTTTGTGCCATATTTGTGACCTAATGGTATAAGTTTTGAAAACTGAAGACAGAAAGAAATCGTAGTTGGGTGTGTAAAGTGTCGCATTAGTGTTATTATTATTAATTACTTCGGAACTGTCAGATTTAGACGGGGGCAATTGTGCTTTCTAGCTGATTGTTTGATTCCGGTCGTAAAAATAACTATTATGCAAGTTTGTTTAGGGACATCCCAACAAAAGAAGAGCGGAAAAGGGCAGCAAGACGCAGGCGCCAACAGCGCCGAAATACGCGTAAACAATTAGGATTGCCACCGAAGCAACCTGAGCGCACAGCACGGTCAGGATCTGAATCAGATTCCGACGTGGATACCGACGGGCTTCTTCAAATTGGACCAAACCGTTGGTTATGTGTTCCCGCAGTTGACTGGAAGTGGAATAGCAATAGAAACAACAACGACGACTGCAGCAGTAGCAGCAACAACAACAACGACAACAACAGCAACAACAAGGACAACAACAAGGACAATAACAACAACAAGGACAGCAACAACAATACCAACAACAACAACAGTCACAACAACAACAACAACTACTACTACAAAAACGTTTCCGCTAAAGTATCAGAACCGTTTAATAGTAATCGTCCCAACCGGGTACGAGAAATTTTGGGCTATCGTAAACGTACATAAATAAAATATATGCAATTTACTTCCAATTGATGTTGTGAATATTTGATTTGACATAATGTATGAATAGTCAAATGTAATTGTAATTGTAGATTTTAAATTTTAATGTAATCTACTATCTTATTGTAGATGTTACTTTGCCAATATCATTTCAACTAAATAAATTCCATTTGTCACATTGAAAATACTAAATCATCTTGCGTCTGTTTAGGAACACAAACCCTGTGCACTGGCGTCTGTTTGGGAATACAAACCCTCACTTTTGAAAAGTATGAGGGTTTGTATTCCCAAACGGACGCCAAATACTACTTTTTCTTCTGCGTCTTCTTGTTTTCCTCTTGTTAGTCTTTTTCTTTTCTTTTAGTAATGTAGTCTGTTTTTTTCTTTCCTTTGGTGGTGATATTTTTTTTCTTAGGACTAGGATGGGGGGGCACTCCTTAAAGAATAAGAAACTGATTTTTTTCTTGTTTCCGCGTAGGGTTATCCTTTTTTGGGTGTTAAATAGCAGATAATCGCATTTGCCCCCCCCTCCCCCGCCATTTTGTTGATTATAAGAGGAAGGAGGCCCCTCTTTTTTTCGCAGCTTCCCTCCTATGCTGGTGTGCCCCCCCCTTTTTTGTTCGTTTTATTTTTCCTTTTTTAAAGTTCCCCTTTTTTTTTTTCCTTACTTTCCTTCGTGCTATGCATAAACACACATTGCAGAATTAATTACAAAGCTAAGCCTAAAGACCTATTCACACGAGGGCGCATGAGCGGGCGCATTCTATTTTCACACTGCCTGCTGCATTATTTCACACAATGCAGTAAAGTGTGCGTGTGCGCCCGCTCATGCGCCCGCTCATGCGCCAAGCAAAATGCGCCCTCGTGTGATTAGGCCTTAAAGCTCGATTTATACAATACCTACAGCCGTATGCCCGTTCTGCCGACAAAATGACGAAATAACGACGTCACATGCGCTCGCTAATCCACTGCCTTGGGCAGGCTGCTAGTGACGTCATTCTGCAGGCTGAACGGACATACGGACGAAAGTATGAATAGAGCCTAATTGTAAATGCTAACCTGAGCCTAATTATGAGTATTTTTGAAAACGAACAAGAACACTCACATGTGCATAACCAACCTTACGTGAAGGAAAGCCATATATATTAATTGTTATATGATCCTAGCTTGTGATAAGATTAAAATCACCTTAAAAGTAAGAAACTAATGATTTATTATTGACTAGCAAAATTAATCAATTAACACGGTCAATATTGTTACATAGTATCAATTTAATTTCACTTCCATAACTAAAAGAACTACTATTGATTTACCTCACCACAGAAATAAAAACAAGCAACGAAAAATAGGGTACGAAATCTGGAATAATAGAAAATCCTGGCAAAAACTTTACAAAACCAGTTCAGATAATGTTTCAAGTTTCATTTCGTGCGTTTTTCGGGTTCTCTTTGGGTAAAAAATGATCACAAAATATCAAACATTAAAGTAAATAGAGTCAAAAAAAGTTGGATTGGCAGGTTCACAGTTGGATAAATGATAAGCCTGATCTATCTTTATTCTTTGGGCGGGAAGGGGCCTGCTAGGACGTATTTGATAAAGTCTGAAATAAAAAACATTAGAACGATTTTGATAGCTCTAAGCCGGGTTTTTGCATTTTTTTAAAATATTTTTAACTATCATAAACTGCGCAAAAAAGTTTGAGTTCACCGCTATAATCAGCGTCGTCTGAATTTGCACTACCAACCTGCTTTCGAAATCTGCTGTTGAGAACCTACTGAATCGCCACACATTTTACGCATTGACACGGAAATTTTCAATGAATTGGGGCCTTATTTAAAATTGAAGTTAACGGATTAGATTTAAATTATATAATTTTGCTAATCACACAACACAAAATAAAAGCAACCGGCTGAAATTTCGCCCTACACGGTTTATGTATATTATCTTGGTGTGTGCAAATTTTCAGTAAATTACGTCTAACTGACGCTGCGTTATGGACGATATAAAATTAAATCTAATCCGATAAATCCAAATCTGGATAAGACCCTTGGTTGATTTAGTGAAAACACCATATGAGATACAGAAAAACAGTGTCTCGAATAAAAACATCAGTGCAGGTGGAAAAATTAATTGAATAGCTAGACGTCGTGAGAAATTTTGTGACTCACGCGATTTTACTTGATTGGCCACTAGTGTGGATCCCCTTGAAAAATGGATCGGACAGGAATAAGAAGATTCCCCATGGGAGTCCCCCTGTGTCCCAATTAAGCCCGGTTCATACAGCGTTGTCCTTAAGCTTTTCCAAGAAAACTGTCTGGCCAAATAAGCCAACTTTTCGCAAGTTCGCCAATAAGATTGGAGTCATTTGCAGATCGTATGCAAAAAATTAGCCAGCTTGTGTGTCAATTATTCACAGTAGCTCACCAAAATCTGTCCTTGTCCCTGTGTCGGTGTCCTTAAGGACAAATATGAACCGGACTCAAAGAATAGGACCCATACAACTATCCCAACAGGGGGATCCGTGAAAAATAGTCCACTGTCAAAGTTGGTAGCACCTTGTAGGTCACCGGATCAAATCCCACTCATCTTTTTATTTTCCTACCTGCGTATTTAATCTGTTCTTCTGCGTCGCCCTGTCCTTCCAGGATTTCATTGGCCATGTCGGCGTCCAATCGCTCACCTGAAACAACAATAAAATTACTTGAAATTTACTCAGAATTTACTTCAAACAAACTCCGAATTTACTTGCAGTTCACTCAGAATTTTCTTTAAATTAACTCCGAATTTAGTTGAAATTAATTAAGAATTTACGTGTTTTTAACTACAAATTTGATGTTTACTTGAGATTAACTCCGAAATTACTTGAAATTAACTCCGAATTTAAGTTCACTCAGAATTTTTTGAAGTTAGCTCAGAATTTACTTGATATTAAGTCAGAATTTACCTGATTTTAACTGCAAATTTGAAGTTAGCTCAGAATTTACTTGATATTAATTCAGAATTTACCTGATTTTAACTGCAAATTTGAAGTAAACTCCGAAATTGCTTGAAATTACGCCGAAATTACTTGAAATTAATTCCGAATTTACTTGAAGTTCACTCAGATTTTTCTTGAAATTAACTCCGAATTTACTTGAAAATAACTCCGCAAACGTACCTATTTGAAATTAATTCAGAATTTAATTGATTTCAACTGCGAATTTGATGTTAACTCCGAAATTACTTAAATTTAACTCCGAAATCCTACTTGAAACTTAACAAACCTATTTGTCTGTCAGATTGTATAACTTGACTGAGGCGAAGTCTGTTACTTTGCCCGTAAGCAAAATCTCATAAAATGCATAAATGGATTAATTATTATCTTGAGTCGCATTTTCTTAAGCTCATGTCAAGGTTCAATTTAGATTTGTGTTAATTTGTGTAAACCTATTAAAACCTACTAGCTTGACAACTCTTCGACAGCGCAAAGCTTTTGCTTACGGGCAAACGAGCACCCATAAGCCTGGCTCATACCTACTTGTCCTTAAAGACATAGGTAAAGGAACGAGGACAAGTTTTGATCAACTGGTGTGAAGAATTGACCAAAGCGTTTCGGCTAATTTTTTTTGACCCAAGTGACCCAACTTTAATCATGCGAGAAGTTAGCTTGTTTGACCAGGCAGTTTACTTGGAATTGCTTATGGACAAAATAGATAGGGACAAGGACAAGGACGAGTATGAACCGGGCTTTACGGACAAGTATAGCACTAGTCTGCGAGGTCAAAGGTTATACCCAGAGTCATGTCTAAAAGGTCAATAGGTCAAAGGTCATACCCAGAGCCATGTCGAAAATGCCAAAAGGTCAAAGGTCATACCCAGAGTCATGTCGAAAAGGTCAATAGGTAAAAGGTCAAAGGTCATACCTAGAGCCATGTGAAAAAGGTCAACGGGTCAAAGGTCATAACCAGAGTCATGTCAAAACGGTCAATAGGTCAAAGGTCAAAGGTCATACCCAGAGCCATGAGCGCGTGTTTGACCTCGCCGGCGTGTATCTTGCCGCACTCGTCCTTGTCGAACACCTTCAGGGCTTCCATGAAATCGTTCAGGGTGCCCACATCCTTCTCCTTCTGCAGCTGCTCGAAGATCGGCCAGAACTCATCGATGCCCAACCTTTTCTCGCCTGAAACATCAGCCCAACTGGTTTCGTTGAGTTTGGTCTCGCAGTTGATGTTACTGTTAATGTAGGTAGATTAGGCTATAATTTAAAGGCTGTAGTATGAACTAGCTACATAGTAGCTGCATATGTAAGCTGGAACTGGGTTTAACCCTCTCATGCATTTGCTTTAGAAGAGTAATGGCACTATCTCAGACTAGTGAAACCAGTTTCAGTTATGTTTCACAGAATCACTTAGGTAGGTAGGTATAGGTACTACATAGTTCACGACGACTACTGTAGGTATCCGAGTGAAGCGAGCAGGTGACCAAGTTGCTAGGCGTTACAGTTCTACCCCCAAGCTGTCAATGTGAAACAGACTCAGTCTGTGGTAACAGACGAGAAGGAGTACCCAGCCAAAGCTTGGGGCCCATTTCTTTACCGGATTCAACGGACTGGACTTACTTTTAGTCCGAGGTTTAAGAATGAAATATCGGACTAAACGGACTAAACCAGTCAAAATAAATCAACCGCCTAATACAGTCCGAACCCGTTCCTAAACTACTACAGTACTAAACGGATTTACCATACACGCTTAACATTAGCATGCGTATTGCGTAGCTAAATCCATTTAGTCTGACTGAAAAGCAGCGCGCTAAACTTTAAGTCCGTTTTATCCGGAGGTTTTGTGATGGCACTTGTAGCATAATTTTTGAACCGTTTAGTCCGATTAAAATTAACCTTTTAATCCGGTAAAGGAATAGGCCTTGCACTTTTTAATCCGGAGGTTTTGGAATGGCATTTTTAGCATAATTTTTGACCCGTTTAGTCCGATTAAGATTGACCCCTTAATCCGGTAAAGGAATAGACTGACCCTTGCGGTATCCATTCTCTTTGCCAGAGGCCTTGTTGACGGCGGCGTTCGTGGGTTTCAGCCCCAGAGCCCTCGCCACGGTCCCGATCTGGGTCCCGTCGATTTTGTCGTCTCCCTCGTCGTCGTACAGAATGATCATCTTCTTGGCTTCTGAAATATTTACTTAGAGCCAATTTCTAACATGTATTAAACGGATTAGATTAAAATTTGTTTTGCCAATAACTCATGACATGGTTTATCAATTTATACGAAATTTGCGATAGCAAATATTTGTAGCACCTCCCGCCTGTGCACAAAATTTTTCAAGTCTACCTCAACATGAAAGAAAAAAGTTATTAGGCAAACAAATTTTGATCTAATCCATTAGGTAAATCCATTTTAGGAATTGGCCCTTAATATTCTGTTAATTATTAAGTATTTAGTAATTAAAAATTCTAAAAATCTAATACTTTTTTGGAGTTTGCAGAAAGAATACTTTAAATTGTATTAGTTAGCTTTTTAGGTCCATGTCTCTAGAAATTTACTTTTTTCGAAAGCATTGAATTTGTGAAATCTTTAAATGTACGATACAATATCTGAAATAAGTTGAAGCAGAAACTTTGGAATTTTGAAAAAATCATCCTGAATTGGGCTGCCTTAGAGGAGAGCCCTGTAAAGTGTAAAAGAGAAATATCTATTGGCTACATAAAAATTCAATTATAGAATCTTGCCCCTTTGGGGACCTACTAGTTTTTTATGAAAGTTTTTTCTGTTTCCGACAAATTTTCCTTTACCTGCCCTTTGTTTAAGCTGTCCCTTTCTTTTCATATATCTTACATCTTATTGTAATTAATTCACTCTTAACATTGACATGTTATTGATGTTAACAAAATGTTGTTAAATTTTGACAAAACATTCTCTAATCTGTACGTTACTACGTTGAGGATGAAAGTATTGTCTACTTTTTCCTGTTGGGCCACAGCCCAACAGGTCTTTAATTTTAATTCTGGAAACCTAACACTGTGCTAGCGTTAAAGTGTTCATGTGCGGGGTGTGTTTTACACGTCTTCTACCCAACATTTGCATCGGTCACTACCAAATGCCTTGTATTTTCACTGTCTCGTCTTCTTACAGAACATTATTAGTGGTAGTCGAAAATGCAAAAGTTAACAAAAGAATGAAGCACTAGGAATCGAACCAGTCACCTCTTGGTTAGAAAAGTAACACACTAACCACTCAACCACAGAGATTCCTGAAACTTTATGCTTTAACATCAAGTAGAACTTGAACTTCTATTCGAAAAACAAATACAGTGTTGCTTCTAAAGTGACCCAGAGACAGAACAAGTTAAAATAAAAATTCGTCAGTAAAAATGTTTTAAAAATTTTAATGTAAATCCCTATGCTGCGGAGCATAGGGATTAACATTAAACTTCACAATTGAAAACCTTTTGACTGAGATTTTGCAGTTTTACTGGCTGCAAAAATATACGCTTCTTATGAAAACTGAATCAGGTACCTAAGTGTACTTTAGCTGACCCAACAGGTTTACGATGGCCTCTGGCCAATGTGCTTGAAAGTCTATACTTTATACTTACTGAAGCTTTTGCCGCAGATTGAGCTTGTTAATTCTGAAAACTTTTTTTCATCTGAAATTCAAGCTGCGAAAGGCTTACTCAATTATATATGTAACATGTAAGATCCTAGATTTGTATAAGGCTTATTGTATACCTAGGTGACCAATAGGTAATTATCGGATGTCATAGTCGCTTGTTTTGACTTTTTTAACTCCAAGACATTTAGTTTATTATATAATTTAAAACTTCAAGTTTTCAAGGTTTTTTCAGTTTTGACTGTTTCATGTTTGTATCCTTCTTAATATGTTCTAACTTTTCATATTCCAAAATATTCTTACCGACCTTTCGTTATGCTGCAACATGCATAATTCAAACAAAATAACAACATGTCATATACCATATAAATAATTTAATCACGAAATTAATTACGTAATTAATTAATTAATCAATAACTGACCTTCTTGCGATGCACCAGGCATGGTTGCAAATTCTTGGAAGGCACAAAATAGGGCTCAAAATGGGACCAAACGAAACTGCCGACGAAAGTCAAAACGCGCACACGAAAGCTAAACTCAATATTACTAACTTTGCTTAGAAGTTACACCCTAAAGCTCCATATGCATTTTTCCTACCAATGGCGTAGGATTTTTGGTTGGTTCAGAGGGGATCAACTGCTAATTAAGTAGTAAAGTCAAAATTATGGTAGCTAACGGCTAGCTAATAGCTAAGTTGATTTAAGCTGTTAAGTAGTAAACAGCTAATAAATTAAATAAATAGTTACCTAACTAGTTAGCCCAAATGTTAACTAAATTCAAAGAGAAAACTCCCCCTAGACCAGTTTAACAAATTAAAATACATGGCAGAAACCCCAAAACTACGCTGCCAGTATAAAGTTTTAAAAGTTTTAACAGTTGCAAAGTTTCTGGGCGAGTTAAAGCAAGTCACGTTTGGAGCTAAAAGCTAGGGTCCGCACACTTCAGGTTGCAATAAAGAACTTCTGGCTTGCATTGGTAGCTAGGCGGTTCTTTTGCCTAGGTTGGGCTTATGTTTGCCTAATCGAATGATATGTTAATGAGTGATTACTGATAACCAAGCCTAGGTTTACGGAAAATCAATATTGTTTAAAATGTTTCTAAAAACAATTGAATAAATTGCAATAAATACGATATACTACCTACCTACTTGAGATTAGTTGCAGTCTTAGTTTTAGTTGAGATAAGCATAAGTAAAGCTTTTCCTAGCCAAAAACTGTGAAGTGTGATGATAATAGGTTTTATCTGAATTAAATTTGCGTTTTAGTTTCCAAATACATAAAAAACGGGTTTATACTAATAATTTTCGTTGCCCCTATCATTTTTATTCTTGAGCAATTTTTTAAGACATGCAGGCCCCAAAAAGGGGGCAAGGTGCTTATGCTGAGTGAAAAAACTCCGAAGGTAGGTACGCTTCACCATCAAATTTTATTTCAGCTTCGCCATGTTCAGTGTGCATTTTCATGCATAAAGCAATAATTGTCAAATCTGACCAACGACAAAAAACCCTTGGATTTCAGCGTATATATCTAAGCCCGCTTCATGCTTGTTGTTAAGGACACAGGGACAGGGACAAGGACAAATTTCGGACAGGTGCCATAAAGAATTAACGAAAGCGATTCTGCTAATTTTTTGTATACCATGGGCTCGATTGCACAAACCTACAATTTTTACAATTGTGAAATTTCACAATAGGTAATTGTTACAATTGTAACAATTGTAAGCATAAACTGAATTAAATTTGAGGTTTTTTAATTAGAATTGTTACAATTGTAACAATTGTAATCCCAAAATATTTCACAACTGGATTATTTATGCACATTTTTATAGGCCATATTCTACAATTGCTACAATTGTAACAATTATAGCGCTTGTGAAATCTTACAATTGTAACACTTGTGAAGCTGGTGAAATTTCACAATTGTTACAATTTTAAGACTTGTAATGTTGAGCAACAAGGCCCTGGAAGTGATTTAGACTTTTTCGTGCAAACAATTGGTTCATTTGGCCATGTATTTTTCAGAACTGCTCAAGGACAAAACGATAGGGACAACGACTGGGACGAAGTATAAACCGGACTTAATTATAAAGATTTATCAAGCGTAAGTCAAAACCACTTTCCTCAGAAATTACACAATGGATAAGTAGGTACCTACATAGGTGCTTTACTTGCAGCAAAAAACTAGCAGTTACAACGCCGCCGAAATCCGTATTGCAATGATTAGATTCGGGGATAGTCTAGGGCAGTAATACATTTTAATTGGTATACTTTAATTATTTTGATTAAACTAATTAATAGAATTTTATTATCTTATGTAATGGTAGACTACACAGTACACAATACAAAAAACAGCATCTTTTCGGATAGGCGATACAGGCCTTATCTTTAGATGGAAACAGGCCTTAGATTTTGAAGGTGAATTGTCTTTGAAAAATACAGAAATTTGTGATGACATTTTTTGTTGCTTATTTCGAAATGATTTTTAGTCAGCTGCGGTAAATTAATATACAAAAAGATGCAAATTTAAAGTTGGTACGTAAGCAGACATCCGTGCATGCAAAATTAAGTAATTAATAATAGTTTTAGATAATTCGTATTCGCTGCGTTACAAAGTATTTTAGGTAGTTGAGTAGACTTTTTTCTAGCGTTAGCGTGTTGTAGACTTGTAGGTGACAAATAATTATGAAGGTCCATCATAAAAAGTCAAATCACGGTGAATTAGATTTCGGTATTGCGGTCACAATCTTGACTGATGCTTTAAAGCTTGGTTTCTTGTAGACAAATTGATACCATGCTCGTTGATATTTGATCCGGCTTGAAACCAAATAGTTTCATGGCTCCGTGTCGCATGTCTTTGTTCTTAGTAAAGTAGATTATGATATTATTTGCTGAGTTCACATTAATGGCAATCCACGCGGCAGGAATTACCACATCCATGACTATAACGCTTGCTTGCTTGAAGTTATAGTATACCAGAATTCCAAGTGGGATAGTGTAAAGAAATAGTGTAAACGCCATTACGATAGTGAGCATTTTCGTCACCTTGGCTTGACGTTGCATTTTCGTCTTTACGACATCGCTACCAACGTTTTGGTTGGCACAGCGTAAAGCAATCATTGCAGCGGCATATAGCAAAATAGTCAGAACCGACATTACAAATTGGTACATCCAGTAAACGTAGGTGTTAAAGAAGGTGTCATGCCCCAATCAGTGTAGCAGACTTGGGGGTACATCCTCCCATAAATTGCGATCGCGTTATGGGACACTATCATTGAGACGGTATAAAACCCGGCCGCCACTGCAAACCCAGAACCAACTAGTGCCATCATATGGTGTTTCCTCAGAGCGATATAAGCATGGATGTTGTAACATGCTATAAATTGATCCAGATAAATCAAAACCAAAATAGTGGGTACCAAATAACAGCCCCAGAGAAAAAACTGGTTATGGGGCTTCTAAATACATTCCCACGATGTTTGCAGATGAATATTTTGATTGGATAGGACTAAATAAAGTCGATAGGTGCCGGCCGATAATTGGCCTCCACCGGGTAATTCTCATTGAACCGCCAAAGCGGCGGGTAAAACATATTCTTTTTTATGCAGAGCTTTAGTAGTTGCAATAATCAATAAAATCAGTAAATTTCCAAAAATTTGGATTATGCCCTGTGTTATATAAACAGCGTTAAACACATAGGCGCGAGTATTGTCCGTATATGACACTGTGCTATTGTTAGCCGACATACTTGTAGAGTTTAAGGTTACAGTATTGCTGTAAGGAAAACACGGTCTGTTTAAAAAGTACTTCCAAACAAAAAAGCAGGTGAAAAACATAATTTATTCGAGATTTCGAAAACATTTCGTGATTTCAACTTTCTCTTGGATCGGCACGTGTCTGTCTTTATTTATTTCAGCAATGTATTGTTTTAGCGATTTTTCTAAACGTGCGAAACAGCTATGTATGTAGTACTCACGCGAAAGGTTTAGTAATAATAACTAGGGCTGTGCTTTAAAAGCAAGTAAAAAGGTTCACGAAAAACAAAGAAAAAGGTTTACGAAATGACATTTATGACCTGAAAAAAGACGTTCACAAAAACAATAAGATTTTCGGTTTATGG
>JASANF010012639.1:0-16756 GCA_030248245.1 Trissonchulus sp. WLG1_4 | reverse complement strand
TAGAAAAATATTTAAATTTACTGAAGTAGCGACAGCACCTACATTTGATTCAGAATTAGACTGACCGTAAAAATGCCGTAATAAAGTTTTTACAATTTTCTGCATGTGTTATTAATGGTTGTCGCCATATTTCAGAGCGAGACAGTTGAACAGGGTAGCTTAGAACCAATGTTATCTGAAAGTTGTGGAAGTTTAAACAAGTGGCCCTCAGATCAAGGTTTCTATCCTTGGTGCCTGCCTTTTGTCACGACTTGAACTTGTCGGAAATAGCCTCCACGCGATAAACAATGAGAATTTGCAACATGCGCGAATGGCACGAGTGTCACGCACGAGGGTTTCCCTACACGCTCGCATTCAGATGTATGAAAACGAAAAGTGTTAATAATTCGTGCTATAAAGTTACTTGCATGACGGCTTAAAAATTACAAGATAGGACTTGAAAATTAAATCAAAAATTGCAAAAGATTTAGAGATTATTTTGAATCGAACCCACGACTTCTGATCTCTAGTCAAACGCTTTAACCACTAGGCCACAGCTCCATCGATTGATACCGCTAAAACTAGTGCTAAGTTTATACGAAATCCGTGACTTATTTACGCAGGAGAAATTATATCAAGCTACAGATTGTAAGGCTTGTAAGGCTAAAGGCCTTGTTTGTCATTTTCATGCCACAAATAATATTCCTTTATTTACAATGCTTAGCTTCAACACCATGATTACATGTGCACAGTTTTTTGATTAGACAGCCTTTAGTCAAGTGAGTGTGAGCAGTGGTGGCTCAGTAGGTAAGATTGAATTATAATTTGTTTGTTTTTATGGCGTTGGTTCGATTCCCGGGTTTCTCAGGTTTGAAGTATTTAGCGTGCTGTACAAGTGCCGTGCGGTACAAGTACTTGTACGCACTATACAGCATGCGTACAACTACTTGTACGAACGCTAGAGCTTTCAGAAGAACAACAGCGCATTTGTAGTATAGGGTACATGGGCCAAGGGATTCATTGTGGTTCGAGGTTCATTTTGGCTGTTAAGGACCATAATAAAAACACTTGTCAACTTAAAAATAACTAGCCCAATCTGCGGCAAAAGAATTCAGTAAGCATCAAGCATTTATTTTTAAGCACATTGGCCAGAGGCCATCGTAAACCTGTTGGGCCAGCTACAGCATTAACTTACTTGATTTATCTTCCATACAAAACTTCTTCTTTTGCAACCATTTTAACAAAGTTTGACCAAAGTGCACAATGGATACGGGATCAAGACGTAAAATAAGTTATTGCTGCAAATAGTTAACAGCTAATCGACTTGGCGACTATTGCGTAGAATTTAAATATCTCCGGCTGGGCTAGATCCAGCAAACTTTTGGTTAAGAAACCAATGCGCTAGTACTCTGCGCCACGGAGACCACAAAGAAAGATCGTTTACGTAGTTGTCGTTGAATATGTTAGGTACCAGTATTTTAACGCTGTGGGTGGACCTGGGCCAACCTTTAACAAAATTTCCCAATAGCGAATTAGTCCTAAATTTTGCGATTTTGCAAATACGGATTCATGCGCCGAGTTATATAACTGTTTTTGGATCTTGATTATTATATGAATTGTTACCGATTTGCTCAGGATAATTTATATCCTATTAATAATATCCTATTAATTATATCTGTACTTTTAGTAAAGTCAGGACTCTACTGATCTGTGTGGCGGAGTGGTTAGTTTGATAGATTCTTAACCATGAGGCCGTAGGTTCGATCAATGACATCAATTTGCATAATATTTCTCGTATAGAATAGCCGCAGTGTAGTGGACTTAGTTTTTCACTGAAGGCTGTATGTATTGCTATAGTTACGTACAGTCAGTGTCCAGCATATAAGTAAAGTGTGACAATTACCTAAACTTACCAAGTTATCCCCAGCAAGGCTAGCCCAATGGCTGAGGTGTCTGACTGGGAATCAAAATATTGTGTAATCGATCCACACCAGTATTGGTTTTTTTTAAAAATCAATGAAAATTTTATGTACCAAAGTATTTAAAACCATATCACAAGCAACTTATAGCACTGTTTGTTGTGCTAACAGTAATTGATACGCATGTGTGAAATGAAATCCTCGTGCAGGTGCACTCGCGCGCTTCGCGCACTCTGCTCCTGCACTCAAAATTTCCCTGAAACATGCGTACAAATCACTTGTAGCAAACCAACCAGTGCCATAACCCATACTTACATATTACATATTACTTACATACATACATATGGTGGCCTTTGTGTACTGACATGGTGGTTTAGACACTGACACTGCCTCCGGGATTTAGCCCTGCTTATACAGTTTTTAATCCCTAGCAACCACCCCCGTTTCCCGCCTACGTACCTTTATGTGTTGTAAATGAGAATTAGGGCCTATGAGACTCGAGGGCTGTGGTGTAGTGGTAGCATGCTTGACTTCGAAGCAGGCGGCCCGGGCTCGAGTCCCGGCGCCTCCCTTTCTTTCAGTCTTTCTAGATTGGGGCCTCCTCTTTCTATTCAACGTATGTCAGCACCCGACTGGAGTAGCCAGAAAAGTCCTCCACAGCTCATCTGTCTAGCTTGAAGGCAATTAAGTTTGGGCAACTTGTTGCCGTTAGCTGGGAAGTTTTGGATAGAAGGCCAGAAAAAATTGTGTGATTTTATTGGAGGCCGCTGACCAAACTTCAGCGGCTCAGCATTAATGAGCTCAACTTGGAGTCTAGCTGATTTTGGGCCGTCTCAAATTAAATTTATCCTACGCAATTTACTGTCTAACTGGCTTGAGCTTAGCCGCTAAGAGGGTGTACGATTTTTAAATCATATGATTTAATCTTAAGAGTTAAGATTTTAGTAAAGTCTATTTAGTTAAAGTTTAGTAAAACTCGGTGCTACTTTAGCTTTTTTTGGACCCACAGTTTTGTTTAACTTCGACTGCTACTTACAAGTAAACTTTAGACCCAACTTTAGGTCGACCCCTACTAGAATATTTTCCACTTTTCAGCAAAGCAAGAAAGTTTACTAAAAATGCATTGTGTTCAACGGAGAATCAAGGAGCAAAAATTCAGGTTCCACTTAGTTTGGAGCCTAGACTCTGGATTATCTCCGTGCTGCTAATTTATCATGCTGCTGGTTATAACTTGTGCTGCGTGCTTCATTTCATTTATCTCAGGTATCTCAGGTTTAATAAATAACAAGTTTTGACGTGACCAAAAAACGTCTGGAAATACAAAAAACAGATTAAGCGTGTATTCATGTGTTTTTTGACGGGATGCGGAATTTTAACTAATGAGGTAAAAACTTGTTGCTAACTAAAAACAAAAATGGTTTTACTAAATCACGGCTTTGCATACGGTTTCATATCATTTGCTGGTTGCATGATTTTCATACGCTATTCACATTTGTTAGACATACATTTTCGCGAAGGATGAAGCTCGTCGTGCGCCGACAAAGAGGGACTTTTTGCACAGTACTGTAACTTTACTTACACAATCACTATTCACATTTGTTAGACATACTTCACATCTGCTATATTTCAGGTTCAAGTGTGGTCGGGCTGGATTCGAGTCATCTGCAGCCGTCGTGTACTCCCGAGCAAGAGCGACACGTAGAGGCCTGTTTGCGTCCCCTCGTGGATTACGCCACTAACCTTCACGCTGACATACAGCATTTGCCAGGAGTGGGGGGACCAGAGGTAACCCTGGCTTCAAGTGTTAAGTAATGCTGAAGTGTTAAGGGTTAACTCACACTTACAGCCGTATGTCCGTTCAGCCAGCGAAATTACGAAATTATCACGCGACTGATAGTGTGTAAAATTAGCCTGTGGCGTTATGATTTTGTAACTTTGTCGTAATTCGCCTGTGGCGTTATGATTTTGTAACTTTGTCGTGTGCACGGCTGTAAGTAATTTAGTATGAATCGACACCAACACAATTTACTCGACTCTGCTCCCCAAAGAGCTTTAACTGATGGCAACAATTTCTTTTGTTACATATCCATAAAAACACTTTTGAAGCGACTAAAACAGTAATCACACAGTTTGCACTACAAGTTTCTCACTTACAAAGAAAATTGAGCAAAACATAAAAGTATATTTTCTAGAAATGCATAGCTGTGCCAGCAGCAGTTGCACTGAATCTCAAATCAGTCCAATATTTTCAGGTGTTTGACAGCCTTTGCGGTTTATTCCATGAATTCGAATCGTGCGCGCGCGGGGGTTCGTGTCGCAGCGTCGGTGTTGACGCCATGGAGGCCTCCTACGGATATATGTGTGGGGAGGGATACCACTACTTCAGCGATCATATTAATTGTTTCATGAAGGTATATACTTACTAAACTAAATATGCAGGGTAAAGAATAATGAACTGTCAGTATACGTATGTGTTTATTGGCTGGCTCAAGAACCATTAGAAACGGTACTACTTGCTCCGTTGCGACATATGCACTGATTGACTAAATCCTTATTTCTTCATTTGTCTGCTGAAGTTCAAACACCTTAAGCCCCAGTTATACTAGGTACCGTAACCGTATGATCTCGAATAAGGCCCCTGTCTTGAATACAGCCCCTGCCTTAATAAATCCCTGTTTGGACCTTATAGACAATAAAGGCCTGGGTGCATTATTTGAGGTAATACGGTAGTTATTGTCCTTGTCCAAATTGTGTTCCCAGGCAATTCCAAGAAAACTACCTTTGTAAATCAGTGGACGTTTGCTTTACATCCAGAAAAATTAATGCAGCCACGTCTGTCAATTCTTCACAACAACTAAACGAAATTTTTCCTTATTTCTGTTTTCATCTCCTGACGGAGAAAAAAGAACAGGGAATTTTGCATTTTAAGCCCTTTTTTTATTTTCAACATTGAGTGACTTTCACAAAGGTGATTTTACTAAACCATTATTCTATGTACTAGGCATGAGCACGTTTACAAAAATCAGTAAACTTTTAAACGCTAGCGTTTGCAGATGAGAAAACGCGCTTAAACGATTAAACGTTTTTCGTTTAAACGTTTTTCGGTTCTAAACGTTTGTTGACCGTTTAAACGTTTAATCATTAACGCGTTTAAACGTTCAAATGTTTAAACGTGCCCATGCCTACTATGTACAATTTGAAATGAATTTCACATAGTTTTTCACAAAATATGGTCTGATTCTTTCCGAATGTCGTCGAATTAAATCGAAATTCGTAAAGAATCGTGGAATATTTCGTAATAAAATTATTATTTATACGCAAATATATGGAAACGAACGTAAAACCATTGTTTACTAAAACCATTTTTGTGAAGTCCACCCACTATGTTTCAGGTCGAGGAGAATTTAGACTACGGCGTGTGTCGCTCCGAGTCTGTGAGCCAAATGAACAAATTACACCAGTCAGACTCTGGGGGTCGTCAAGAGCAATATTTGGATCAACTGTGCACGCTAATGGAGCAATACTTGAAATGCAGTAAACCTATCATTTTGCAACTCTGCGGTCAGACTGCCTGGAGCCTTGTGGCTAAAGTAGGAACGATTTATAATAATTCGATTAGTTCTAAGGGTCTTTATTAACTGGATCTGGTAAACTAGAACTAGATTAACTTCATAACGCAGCATAGGATTAACTTAAACAAAACTTAATTAAATTTTGACCAACTAACTTAACACTAACTAACTGCTCTGATAAACTAACTAACACCTTTTTGATTGATCAACAGTGTTGTTTCACCTAGTTTGAAAATTAATTGATTAATTTTTCTGTTCAGGTATCCGAAGACAGTTTGAAAATTTCCATGCCGAATTGCAATTTGATTAACATATTCCACACATAACTCATTCCGCTGTGTTTCCGATTAATGTGTCTTGATGTTGTATAATTTATCTTGCCCGACGCCGGTCATACTTGTCCGCAAATGTGTCTGTTTGTCTGTTAGTATTAATCAATTCTAAAGCTCGGTTCATATTTGTCCTAAACCCTTTCCTTCATGAATTTTTCTAAATTGCACTAAGTACGAGCCTTGGCTGGGATTTGATCCGCTGCCACAGACTGGGCATGCTCACGGTGACAACTTTGTGGCAGCACTGTCACGCCAGACCACTCGGCCGCCAGCTCGCTTCACTCGGATACCTAAGGTATCCTCATGAAGGACATAATTTTGTGAAACATCAGGCCAACAGGTTTCACCAGTAGGAAATAGTGCTATCTGTTGCTTTGAAGCAACATTATGAATGAAAGGGTTAAGAACATATGTAGTACAATGAAAGGACAATTTTCACTCAGCCATTGTGAATCACTGAAAAAAAAGTTTGGTCTGTTTTTTTGATGCGATCGTGAGCTTTAGACCAATTAATTTCGTGCAAAAAATTGGGTCTTTAGCCCACGTCGTTTTCTTGGAATTGGTTAAGGAAAAAACTATAAGGATAAGCATAAGAATGGGGCTTACTGTACATAATTTGAATCCGTTCATAGTTTGTAATATTTTTTATTTTGATCTAGAAAATAAATATTCAGTTGTCAGCCCATGTCGTTACTACATCAAAGTAACAAGTCATTGTGTTAAGCCATGAACCAGGGTGCTCTTATAATTTAACCCTTTTCTTCATGAATTTTTGTAACGACCGATTAACTTATTCTCTAGCTATTTTTATTCTCAAGCTATTCCAGAATAGTTATTCTTGTTCTTAATGTGTTATTCTCCAATTTTACCACTCAACAAACAGAGAATCTCGAGAATAGCTGAAGAATGATTCTCCAACTATCCATTAATATTGTAAATGATAATTAAGGCCTAAGAGACTCGGGGGCTGTGGTGTAGTGGTAGCATGCTTGACTTCGAAGCAGGCGGCCCGGGTTCGATTCCCGCCGCCTCCATTTCTTTCATTCTTTCTAAATTGGGGCATCCTCTTTCTATTCAACATAGTGGCGACTGTGACAGCACGGAGAGGATAGGGCCGGGTCCTCAGGACAGCCCTATCCCCGAAAAACCCACCGTCTTCGGAGGTGGGTTAGGAGCCCCATGCCCTGGGTTGAGGTTGGCACTTCAACCCTTACGGTACTCGTGCTGTGTGCAGTATGAATGTGTACATAGTCTCTTTCATGTGTGGTCCCTCGGTTAAGGGTAATCCGAAAAGCCCTCGGTTTCGGTTAGGGTTGAGCCGGAGAAAACCCTCGGTTTCGGTTAGGGGTGAACCGGAGAAAACCCTCGGTTTCGGTTAAGGGTGAGCCGGTCAAAACCCTTGGTATTGATTGGGAATTGTTCTGGGTCGATCGAGAGACCCTGTGGTTGCGGGTGAGCCAGGAAACCCAGGAGTGTGGTGTGATTGAAGTAGGCTTGGAGGCTTACGCATGAATGTGCTCCGCATTTGAGGCATCGGGTCCGCCCCGGGAGCATGAGTATCGACCGAGTATCGTTGCAGGGTCGCAACGATGTTCGAAGGGGGGACCCTGTTGTAAATGAGAATTAGGGCCTAAGAGACTCGGGGGCTGTGGTGTAGTGCTAGCATTATGGGATTTAGCCCTGCTTATGCAGTTTTTAATCCCTAGCATTCACCCCAGTTTCCCGCCTACGTACATAGTACGTACATTTATGTGTTGTAAATGAGAATTAGGGCCTATGAGACTCGGGGGCTGTGGTGTAGTGGTAGCATGCTTGACTTCGAAGCAGGCGGCCCGGGTTCGATTCCCGGCGCCTCCATTTCTTTCATTCTTTCTAAATTGGGGCATCCTCTTTCTATTCAACAATAAAATAAGCCCCGTCTGCAAACTGATTGTGGAAGCAGATTTGTTTCTCGTCCGCTCACCGAAACCGCGTCGACTTGACTAAAGTCAGTAACCTGATTGAGCATGCTGAGCATGCACACGAAGACGAAACGCAAAAGCTAAGTTTTCAAACTTTTCGCTTTTGCTGTTTTTACATAAATAATAACTGAAGCAAAATAAGACTAATAATGTTAATAATTTATAATATGGAAATATTTTGTCAAAGTTATCTGGCTATTCCTCAGCTATTCCCGAGCTATTCTTCATCTATACCTGAGTAGAGTTCTGCCCAGGCCTGTAGCGGGCCCCGGGCCGTAGCGATCCGCAAACCCAGGGCTCATGCTCGAAGTGTGAATTACTCTGTTTCGGATAGTATAGACTAAATATTTCGTAAACGGAGGACTTTACAGTACTTTAAACGTACAAAATTATGAGTGCAAGGGGGCCCCAGGGGCGGTTCGTATGTTGTAAATGAGAAATAGAGCCTACGAGGCTTGTTGTCTGTGGTGTAGTGGTTAGCATTCTTGTCGTCGACGTAAGCGGCCCGGGTTCGATTCCTGGCGCCTCCATTTCTTTCTTCTTTCTGGATCGGGGCATCCTCTTTCTTCCAACACATAAGAATTGTGGTGGTATCAAATTCGGAAGCCAACCTACCAACCTATTCACGGCCTTGAAAAACGCCGACCTAATTGGTAGTGGTGACTCAGGGGGGCGGCGCAAGTGATTTATGGTCCATGAAATTGCGATGATTCTTGGGGGGGGCCGACCGGCCTGTTAGGGCTAGACTATGAGCCATTTCTATGACGTCCACCTTGGCAATTAGTCTGGCTTAGCCGAGACCAGCCAGTCTGTTGCAATTCCAGCGCTTACCAGTCGGCAGTCGCCTCAGTAGCAATTTAGTGCCATTCAGTACTACTGAGGAACTAAACAGGAGGTGCTGAACAGGGGGTGTACCTCATTCAGTTGAGTACGGGGTCTTCAGTTGAGGGGGGGCACCACCCGTCAAAACCGTATATAAACGGGCTATTTTGCGCTCCGCATTGGACGTACGCTTGTAGGCATAATAGGAAGAGTGTTATACTCTTCCTATTATGTACTTTTGGTCCTACATACTGTACATTTGTAAGTCGCTAATAAATATTTACGTATTCTCCCATCGTTTACCAAAACTAGGGAGTTTTGGTAAGCGTTGTACCAAAACTACTAGTTTTGGTAGAGCGCTTACCAAAACTAGGTAGTTTTGGTAAGCGTTATACCAAAACTAGAGTTTTGGTACAAGTTTGCTCAAAACTCCGCTGCCCTTAGTTTTGAGTAATAGTTATGGTACAAGCCTCCAAGTTAGTTTAGTTTTAGTTATAGTTTTGGTAAGAGTTCTATTTTAGTTAAGTTTTAGTTATGGTTTTGGTACAACGTTAGATTTTAGTTTAGTTTTAGTTATAGTTTTGGTATAACTGCTGAAAATTAGTTTTTACAACTAGTTTTAGTTTTAGTTATGGTATACCAGAACAACACTATTCAGTAGTAGGATTGTCTTGATGCGACGTATTTTCAATTGATTTGATTTCATGTGGCCTCTCTCAAAAACCAATTAATTTGCTTTGATTTGATGCATCAAAAATCAAAACTGCGAATTCAGAACTAGTTTTGGTTTGATGCAGTTTTCATATCAAAACAAGCCTATTCAGTAGACCAGCAACGTCACGATTCTAGTGACAAGCCATTCGCCTATGACGTGATATAACTTAACATAAGGCATCAGAGCGTCACGTCGCGCATCAGCTGTGGCCTGCCAGTGTACGATTTGCCGCCACGGAGCTCTGTTAGCTGATCGCCACTGATTCGCGACAATATCCACGAAATGGTTGTCTCAGTTCATGGCGCCATAACCTCGCTTCAAATGAGCTCATGACCAAATTTAGACCCAGATGACTAATAACCCTGGCAACAAACACATCTCCCTGGCAACAAACTATGTGACCAATGTGTGGAATAGAAAAATGAGACCTCAAATTAGAAGAAACAAGTACGTCTTGCGAGTAGAGAATTGAATCAAATTTACCGAGCGACCAATTTATCAGCGTAAACTGACCATAATCCTAGGAATATGAAACGCGGCACTAATGCAATTAGGAGACGTAAATCAACCAAAGGGATGAGTAAAGACCCGACGCGCATCGTCATTATTCTGCTGAACACAGTACGCTCCAACTTAAACAGACCCGTCCTAGTATTGCTCTGTAAATTTTGTTTTTTTGTAGGTACATGAGCAGAGCACCGCAGAACTGCCGCTGATCGTCGTGGAGCTGTTACAGAGAGACCAAGGAATTATTTCTGTAACAGACTCTACCTTAATTTCTAGTAGGCTGAGGCCACCGCGTAAAAAGAAATGGAGGCGCCGGGAAGCGAACCCGGGCCGCTCGCGCAGACGCCAAGAATGCTAACCTCTACATCACAGTCCCCAAGTCTCATAGGTCCTATTTCTCATTTACAACACCCGTGCCGCACTTGACCATTGAAGCGGGTCGTACGGCTTTCTACCATAATACTCTACAGGCCCTAATGCTAGTCAATAGATAAGTTGATTACATAAAAGTTTGGTTATATTCACTGGACTTTGTTGATACAATGCTTTATTAGTTATGCAATGTTGCACTCGATTTTTCTGATATAATACTTTCTTATTTATACGATGGAGCATTTCTATCCAAACGTTTGACCGTAGTAAGCGATTTGGTCACCCGCAATTTGCGGAACTTGCCACCACTGGAGGGTGCGGCGGCCAAGTTGTTCCTGTCTCATTTCCTCTAGAACCCTCCCGAGAATATCTTGCTGCAAAGCACGCTGTTTTAAGGCAAGTATATCTTCTTCTGTATTGGCCTTGCTGACAACCGCGCACACCAACAAGGCAACGCAGATCAAGACACTGAAAAACAAAAATTTTAATATACCGAAAAACGTGAATCGAATAATTGCAAAAATTTGGGCCGATTCCTTTACCGTTTCCTTTAACTTAGGGCCGATTCCTTTACCGGATTAGACTGGACTTATTTTAGGTTTTGGAATGGCAAATCGGGTTAAACGGACTAAACGAGTTAAAACTGCCACTGGACTAAACGGCGTTAACATGCACGCTTAACATTAGCGTGGATAGTTAAATCCGTTTAGTCCGACTAAAAAGCAGCGCGCTAAAAGTTAAGTCCGTTTAATCCGGAGGTTTTGGAATGGAGTTTTCAGCATAATTTTTAAAGCTTTTAATCCGCTAAATAAATAGGTCCTTAGTAAACCTTGCAAAGGACTGGCCAAGAGTAGTCAAGTAAGGGTTGTAGCATGGCTGCAAGTGCACTCAGAGGTTTGTATGCACGATGCGATGGAAAGCTCCGAGTGCAAAGCACGAGTTATACCAAAACCATGACTAAAACTTAACTAAAAACATGGTTTGTACCAAAACTATAACATAAACTTAACTACAATTTTCTGACGGAACAACACTACTAGAGAATCTTATAGGTAGTGGTGTAATTTTTATGGACTGTCACAGACTAACCGAATAAACTAACTGAAGATATGAACTGTTTTCATTACCTAGCAGACAAAGTCTCATTTAAAAAAGTGATCTCAAAAAATTCTCATAATAGCGTTGAGTTATGCACTCTACGCACCGCTAAGTGAGGGCCAAAGCGCACAAACGAGAGCGCGTAGCTTTTAGTGCGTGCACGCAGGCTTCACTTGCCTGCGCGTATAATTACGGAGTGTTCCCTATATTACCGTACATTGTAACTCGATTCAGTGCTACAGTATTTCCATAACCAGACTTATATATGCTGCACCACGCAGCGTGCAGGCTATTTATACTGCACGATGTACTCGAATCGACTTCCAAGTCACTTATTGTACTGGTGGTTGTGCTAAAAGTAATTGATACGAATGAGCGAAACCCTCGTACAGGTGCACTCAGAGTTGCACAAAAACATAAATCACTTATATAGCACGCCAACCAGCGCCATCACCTTTACTTATATAGAATATGTTATGTGACTTATGAGATATCACCGGGTCTTCGGGTCAGTTCGTCACACTTTTCGCTCCGGGTCACCAGGTCACGATTTAGTAAAACGGTTCCATCTCTGCCTAACGAGAAACGTGCGTAAGGAGTAGGACGACTATGTATTAATGACGTTTGAACAATGCAAATTTTGAAACTCTCCCAACTCTTAACAAAATTCTTACCGCATGTTAACCGGCTTTGTGGGTGTGAGTAGAATGAACAGAAGTATAGACAGAACCGAACTAACAGTGACGATTCCATCAAAATTCTGAACCTATATACGTCTAGATATAATTAATGATAAGAGTTTAGAGCTATGGATTAAAGTTGTTTTGCCGTGAAAATCTTATTTTGAATACATTACTAGTTTTCTTATACTACAAAATGGGTTTTTTGTCAGTAATTGGCAATCAACTGATAGTTATTTAAATTTTGCCTGAGTATTAGCAAGATGAGGCGGTGTAAAAGAATAAAGTTTTGAAAAGAGAAACCCCCCTGCGCCTTTATGATTTCAGGCTTTATCCATAATTAATATCTATTGTCATTTCCTGTCTGAAATAGCAGCAAAATCATAAACTGAAAACAAAAGCTAAAGTGGTAAGACATCATATGTATTTTATCTATTACAAAATGGTTTGTTAGCATAACGTGGGCTTTTCCTGTCCAAAATAGCTGCGAAAATGGCATCATAAACTTCATGCCATGTGCTTCACGCACGTTATGAAATTAGCCTAAATATTGTGGTTATAAATAGAACCTTCATAGTTAGCCTTTGTGTTAGTTAGCTAAGAACAAGAAAACCGGTGCTTTCGAGATCTGTAGTTTTAACACGTGGCGCGGACGTACGTACGTAACTTGCAATGCCACACAGACTACGGTTGCGTTGACGAAGAATTATAGGAAAGTTTCAACGCAGTGATATACACAATCTTAAATTAGTTTGAGCTTTTGACTAACTCCCTTATCCAAAATGAATTTAGCGGATTTGATTTAGCGGATTTAGCGCTGCTAAATCAGTTATCCAAAATTCCAGGATTTAGCCGATTTAGCAGATTTAGCGCGCGCCTAAATCCGATAAATCCAATAAATCCAAACAATTTTGGATCAGCGTTTTCCTCCCCCTCCCCTCAGGTGCTATAAGCGCTATCATCAGCATCACTATTTAAAGGGAAATTAACACAAACACCAATAGGCCAGCGTAGCTCAGTCGGTAGAGCGTTAAGCTAGCAATCTAGCAATGGGTGGTTCAAATCCCCCCTGGCCATTTTTCTGTAGAAGTTTCATCCATATTTTTTGTCCACCGAAATTATTGAGCGAGCAGTCTGAACTGCCAACAGCATTAGAACTGAATCAAAAGTTCAAAAACGCTTAAACTTAGTGTTTACACTTAGTGTTAGCGCTTATTTCAAAAACGCTCAAACTTAGTGATTACACTTAGTGTTAGCGCCTATAACGTTAAGTGTTATTCACTTCTAACATACTAAACAGCGCTAGCTATTAAGCGCTAACACCTAGCAAACGCTTAGCGTTAGTATGTGAATAACACTTAGTATGTGAATTCGGTCCTCTGATTCAAGAGTCTGGTCCGTACAGTATTCACACGCTGTGAACTTGGATTTTGGATTTTAAGCTTTTTAACTGCGGAAGAGTCATTTTGGGTTAACAGATAGTGGGTTATATGTATAGTGAAAAAGATTTCGTTTGTTCAGCAAATAAATAGCGCAAATAGCACCCTCAGGTGCTATAAGCGCTGTCCAAGATCAGCATCACTATTTAAAGGGAAAATAACACAAACACCAATAGGCCAGCGTATTTCAGTCGGTAGAGCGTTAAGCTAGCAATCTAGCAATGGGTGGTTCAAATCCCTCCTGGCCATTTTTTGTAGAAGTTTCATCCATATCCAAAAAAAATAGCACATATAGCACCGTCGATAGCGCTTATAGCGCAAATAGCGCATATAGCACACCCAAAAAGCGCTATAGCGCAAATTGCGCATAAGCACCCCCAAAAAGCGCTATAGCGCAAATAGCGCATGTAGCACCCCCAGAAAGCGCTATTAGCAATTCCATAGCGCTTATAGCGCATATAGCGCATAACAAAAGCGCTATAGCACAAAAAGTGCTATTTCGATTTCGCTTACACGCGTTCGTTACCGAAACTGAGCATAATTTACATGCTTAATTTCAGTTACAGTGCATTGACTGAAATTAGCATGCACGGCCGCTGAGGCGGCCAGGGGCCGCGCAAAAAATAAAATTGGAGTGTGTAAAACTGGACGAATTTCAGCTGCATCAAAACTGTATCAAAACTGCATCAGAACTGAATCAAAAGTTCAAAAACGTTTAAACTTAGTGTTTACACTTAGTGTTAGCGCTTATTTCAAAAACGCTCAAACTTAGTGATTACACTTAGTGTTAGCGCCTATAACGTTAAGTGTTATTCACTTCTAACATACTAAACAGCGCTAACTATTAAGCGCTAACACCTAGCAAACGCTTAGCGTTAGTATGTGAATAACACTTAGTATGTGAATTCGGTCCTCTGATTCAAGAGTCTGGTCCGTACAGTATTCACACGCTGTGAACTTGGATTTTGGATTTTAAGCTTTTTAACTGCGGAAGAGTCATTTTGGGTCAACAGATAGTGGGTTATATGTATAGTGAAAAAGATTTCGTTTGTTCAGCAAATAAATAGCGCAAATAGCACCCTCAGGTGCTATAAGCGCTGTCCAAGATCAGCATCACTATTTAAAGGGAAAATAACACAAACACCAATAGGCCAGCGTATTTCAGTCGGTAGAGCGTTAAGCTAGCAATCTAGCAATGGGTGGTTCAAATCCCCCCTGGCCATTTTTCTGTAGAAGTTTCATCCATATTTTTTGTCCACCGAAATTATTGAGCGAGCAGTCTGAACTGCCAACTGAACCAATGTTCCTCTAAACACGCACAAACACTACACACACGTACACGCAGCCAACTTTTGCAGTTGATCAGATGAAAGGAACGCATAATTTGGGGCCACAGCAGCAAACGCATACCCCCCAAGTTTTCCAACCCGCCCCCAATTTTCAATGCAACTCGATTTCGCAGAATCAGACACAAAAGTCACAATTTCCTACAGCCCGAATGCAATACGCATCAACCCCCACAAATTTGGGAGTGGAGCAGGGTCCACAGACTATGCAAAACACACATTATCTGGGGAATAATACGGGGCTGTATGGGGAGCAGAAATAGTATTTTTCAACATCCAAAATCACAAATTTTGGCCCAATGCCGGGGTATATAAACCCAAGCAACTTTGGTGGAGACCCAGTGGAGACACAACAGCCCCAACCCTCAGCCTACAAGGGATGTTAAAATTTGTTGCAGATTTACCTGTTTTTGACAATGACATCACGAAACTGATTCTGCAAGAATGGCTTCAAAGCCTCACCATGCGACTGCAAATGGCTATGGTCCCAGAGGAAATTTAGGGCAGAATTTGGGCTTCAAATTGGGAGGCCGAGTTAGTCTCTATGCCTCAAAATTGCCCCAGGGACAACTCAAATTTTCGTACATTGGTGGAACATTTGATACCAGTGTTCGGTGCCCGGAAAATGACCAAAACGACTATCACCGTCAGTTAATGGACCGACGGCAGCGGGCAGGTGAGCCCGTACGAGACTACCTAAGGTAGCTTCAAACCTTGGCACAGGAGATCTGGGTCGACGGAGACGAGCGAGACGCAAACGTTGCGCAACAAATTTTTAGTGGCGTGATCCCAGACGTACAAAAAGTACTTGCGCCTATATATTGCGAAGGCTCGCGTCCCTTGACCAAGGTCGTGAACCTCCTAGATCCACTCTTCCCGATAGGTTGCTCGTCCCCTGCATGGGTTCAATCGGTGAGCAGTGGCCAGAATGGTCAAAGAGGCAGACCCGAACACACATCTACACAATTCAATCGACAAACACGTCCTCAAGTTTCTCGAACTGCATTCACACCCAGACAGTAAAACGAGTCTAGTGTTGAGTCCAAATTACTGCAAGCCATCCAAGAATTGAGACTGGAAATTCGAAATAATAGCACAAATGAACGGCAAGTGCGAGGTGGGGAGCACTTTAACAGCGAGAGACAAAGGAGCTATTCTCCGGCTCGTCCGGGTGCATATTTTGGCAGACGTGACTTCGGCTACCAAGAGAACGTGAGACTCCACGTTGCAGTAATTGCAATAGACGGGGTCATTTTCTTCGTGAGTGCCGTAGCCCACGGCAAGGAATGAACCGCACCTCCTTCTTTGACAGCCGACGCCAACCACCTGCCAACATGAGTAGACTAGGTAGATGGAGAAACAATGACAACCGTTATGGAAATTATGCTCAAAATTACCGCAGCTACTCACTCAACAACAGCACACAGCAACGATTTAATAATAATACACAATATGCACCATACAATAACAACATGAACCCACGCAGCTATAACAACGACGCACGTGAACATATTTACTACGTACAGCACAATAGCAATCCTATCTATATAGGCCTATTCACACAAGGCTCATTTTGCTGCATGGCTGCATGCACGGGCGCATGAGCGGGCGCATGAGCGGGTGCACCGCACACTTGCCTATTGCATTGTGTGCATTGTGTGCATTGTGCTTATGTGCATTGTGTGAGCGGGTGCATTCTGTTTTCACACAGCCTGCTTCATTATTTCACACAATGCAGTAGGCAAGTGTGCGTGTGCGCCCGCTCATGCGCCATGGCGTACGCCATGCAATGCGCCCGCTAATGCGCCCTCGTGTGAATAGGCCTTAAGGTCCGACGGGAATTTATTCAAGGCAGGGGCTGTATTCAAGACAGTGGCCCTATTTGAGGTAATACGGTAGTCTAAATCGGGCCCAAAGGGTTTGATTTTAACCAAAGAAATAAGGATTTAGTCAATCAGTTTATACGTCGCAACGGAGCGAGTAGTATCGTTTCTACTGGTTCTTGAGTCAACCA
>JASANF010012637.1:0-19524 GCA_030248245.1 Trissonchulus sp. WLG1_4 | reverse complement strand
CAAAATGCCCACCCCGGCCACCACGGCCGGACTAGTGGTCCAGCCCGAGCGATAGACAGGTCGACGACTCTCCACCATATCCTTATTCTGGCCACAGCAGCAGAGCGCGGTCACCGATACATCCTCTGGCTCTGGTCGCATACCGCCCATGTCTAGACACAACAAGACGTGAGAATTCTGTTCATAAGTTTATAAGGCAAACCGCACAAGTATAAAACTACCAGAAGACTTCTTCAAGATTTCAAAGCCACCATGGGCCTGTTGCTCAACTTAACGGGTGAATTTCACAAAGGTGGTTTTACTCAACCATGGTTTTACGTATGTTTTTATATGATTTGCAAATAATTTCATGCATGATTCGTTACGAAAATCGTAGGTTTTCGTAAACCATGATTTTAGTGAAGTTGAAATTTGAAACCTGCAGCACAGCAGGTCTCTGTGCAAGGTTTAGTTTCAGGTCAACAGTCTTACAATATTATTGTAATAGTTGCAAGTGCAATATCAGGTGATTCGTAATAAATTTACATGATGAATTAGTGACGAAGCACCTGATTTTGCACTTAAAATATTGTTACAAGTGTAAGACTTGTAACGTTGAGCAACAGGCCCCAGATCGGCACTCGTAGAGCTAAGCAATAGGCATCTGACCCGAATATAACCGCGCGTCGAAAAATCTAAACCGAATCGCTGCATGAAACAAAAGAGACATCTAACTATATTTTTTAACTTAATAAAAAACCGCACCAAAATCATGCGAATCTTACCAGTAGCACTTTCATTTGCACCCATATCAATGACCTCCTTGATGGTGTCAACAATCACAGTGTCTTGAATGTTTAGTTCAGCACGTCTAAAACCATAACACAATGTGTTCACTATTTTTCTGCGTGTTATAGGATTTAAGCTTGGCCTAACCTAATCGTTCAGATACTTATAAACCCCACTTTGTAACATTTTAGTAAGATAACAAAACTATGGAACAAACTCACAATAGCTATCCCTGACTACGGTCCCATTTACTTTTAGCCACGTCGAAATAACCGTCCTTTATCAAATATCAGCAAATTTTTCGTCAGAATACACTAATTCAACGCTCCAAAGCGTCTTATTTTGCATGCACTGCACAAAATTATACCATTACACGCGTTTCTATTAAGAGTACAATATTATAGAAACATCCCTATTATGTACTCTTGGTTGTATGCATATTTATTATTCTCGTGGAACCCGACAACCAGCCAAATCTTACTCTTGGGCATCCTCAGCCCAGGACACACGATGACTGCGGCGACAGCGAGCGGCATAGCCCGTCTTCATGCCGATGTAAGGCTCACTGGGGTCCACCGTGAACTCCACACATCGCTGAAACAATAATAATACACCAATGCCAACAGTTACGTTCTCTTGTCTCATAAACTTCAATAAAGCAAGGGTTGTACGAAGGTTTTGCCACATTCATACTATCACTGGCTACACATTATTAAATATTACAGATCGCACAGAAAAACATTTTGGCCTAACGTTGATCTACATTCCGGATTAACCAAAGCATCCTACATGGTGACTATCTCCAAGCCTTCAACGGAAAAAGACTATCTTTACGTCGCACATAACAGCTTGGTTGCAGCTGAAGCCGAAACTTCAAACATTAGAAAGCCTTCGCAGACCCTTCAAAACCTTCAGGCTTCAGCTACTAAGTGATCCCCATTTACTGATCATAAATGATAAAGCTGAGCCATCAAACCTGTTATCGAATCTCTTACAATCGTCGCATTGATACGTCCTAAACCAAGAGCTCAATAAACAATGACACTTATCAACGATTATGACTGTAACCTTACTGTCGGTAGTTTGGCTATATTCCACAGGACCACCTGACCGTGTCGAGTTGATGACGCAACATAATCACAGTGAGACGACGTGCTGATCAGATTGACCTTAAATTTAAAAAATACATTTTCAAACCAGATCAGTTCTATAACTGTTAAGATTTAATAATATGTCTAAACTAAATATAAACCAAACATGACTATAAATATTCTATGTATGCAAGTAATATTGTTAATAATAGTAATAATATTAATATATAGTAGATCTAACTCTAACCCAGCTTAAAGTTGATGTGGATTTGACTGTTCTTAACAATACACAGAATAAAATCCGCACAACACCAAGAAATAATATAGCAATACCAACCTCTTCTTTTGTCCCATTATCAATGGCAGGCCAACAAGAATAGGTCACTGAAACAAATAAAATAGTTTAGCAATACTGTAACACTTTTAATTGTATTGAAAACAGCCATATTTTCCGCTGTTAGCTCTCTAAGTTTTCATATGAGCTTATGATCCAGTATCTTGTCCTGAAATAACATATACTTCAACCAATAGACACAAAATAACTCAAGTCAAGCAAACACAACTGTATATACTAACCTGCAGCGGGAACATTTTCCGTGTATTCCCCTCGCACAAACGGACAGTTCGGTGTGTGGCGCTCATGTTCAGACCTACAAAAACCAAACAAAAACCCATTAAACTCAAATAGCTGGGAATAAAAAAGGGGTCTGTCTAGCTTTGCACATTAAAGTTGTATCGAAGTAACAGTAACTCTAATTTTAATTCGACATAATTCAATGAAATTGTAAAAAGTTACACAATTCAGATGACATAGCTAAGCAAAAAATTAGCTTTATACTTTTGAAGGCTAACTCAATAGCCTTAGAAACCGGTACCATACCAGGGTTCATCGGACGGCTCCCAGCAGACCAGACACACAACGCAGGTGAAACACATGGCTCGATCGTCGCCCGTCGAGTTGGGCTGGTGGTAGAAACCTGCCTCGGCCATCTGGTCCGGCAGCGCCCATCTGAAACCATATTATAACATGAACAACACTACTCCAAGCTCGGTGGTTTGTTACAGAAATCTGTTATCCTTTTCAGTCGGCCACTCAGGCTATTTAATATATAATTTTGCTTAGTAATAAGAAGTGTTTTAATGAGTATAATATATCATATTTATACATACACATATATTATTCTTATTATTATATACGCATACTATACACATAATTTCATTCCAGTATTCCACACATGATTTTCTGAACCACTTAGCACACACATGATATTATCAGTCATTAATGGTTTTCTACTTTATGCGTCAAGTTATTCTTCGCTCATTAAAAGTCAGCTACGATGCTGGTCAGCCATCAATCAATCAATCACTAAAATATCAAATCAATTATAAAACGAACTAAGCCTAAGCCACAATCTGCATATTCAACCCACTTATAATGCATATGCGGCCAGCGAGCAAATGTCAGCCTGCGGGCCGTTTCGCTAGCCATGCACGATTTGTCAAAACTGCTGGAGTCTAGGCTGATTTCAAATTTATACGGCCGCTGGTTCAGAATGTTCAATCGTTCCAGCATTGCCGAGACTACGGGCAGCACCGGGCCCAGAGCGGCAGCCGACCGTCCGCCAGTGGAATGACGCAGCTCCTCGAATATGCTGGTGAACAGTCCGTGCAGCAGGCTGTAGGTTCCGGTCAGCACCACTGTCGCTAGCTGAAATTAATAGAGAATAGTTCGTATATTTATTGAAAATAGAAATTTACTTTTTCTGAGCAACTTTAAAGCAAAAGGTACGGGTTGGAATGATTTGAGTTAAATCGAATTTTTCTCAAGGTTATAGTACATTATGATGTAGTTAGTTACATTATCGGAATGTCCAGTGCACTGTCATAGGATATGAAGACGTTAACTAAATCAAGCCTTAAAATTAATCATGGTTGATGCAACCTATGACCGATAAAATGGTCAACTTTAATTAACGAAGTGTAAGTATATAATGGATAAAACAAGCACTACAAAACGAATGGTACACGCCAAAGTCAAATGGCAAGTAGCAATCATACTCACAATGTTCGGACACGTTAGCTGTAAAAATTAAAAAAAAATATTTCAAATAACATGAAAAATAAAAATCATTATCATACTCTAGTATTTCTGGCGCCTATATCACTGTAACCACCGCCGTCTTCCCCGGCAGCATCGGCAATCTGACTCTTCAGGGCTGAGAGCACATTTTTGGCCGTTTCAGATGTCATCTTGATTTTTGGGGATTCAAAATATTCCACCAACTTCACCGCCTAAAACAACACTTATTACCAACTATTATATATATATATATATATATATATATATATATATATATATGTGTGTGTGTGTGTTTTTTTTTAATCATAACAAAATTCAAACAAAACATTTTACGTTCAGTTGAGCTGGACATATGTATATGTACGTATAGTAAACGGACTTAGGGTTACTGTTTTTCTAGAAGCCATCTGCCATATTATACAATATATAATATAAACTTTTTCCACGAAATGCCCCCCTGACTTTGACAGCCTCTGCAGGTTTTGTTCAGCAAAGCTTTTCGCGGGTAAGCCTGTTAACTGCTAGTGGGCCCCCAAAAACTGATTCATGCAATTCATCTAGACTCACTTCGTGAAAAGTCAGTTCAACTTTAACGGCTTCATTGGTGGCAGTCTTGAGCTGAATTTGAGAGACCGAACCCAGCATGTGTGCGCCTTGGTAGCTCCGGCGAATACAAACTGATCGGCCATCACTGACAACCACAGCGTCCAATTCAGCCACACAACGCAGCAGCTTCTTTCCTAGAAAATGAACTAAAAATTGAATGAAAAATGACATTATGAGTTACCAATCACATTCACAATAACTTTTTGGACCAACAAAATAATATGTTCAGTTCAACACAAAATTGTCTAATGTAATCGTCAAATTTACCGTCACTTGTCCTGAATCGATGTACATTTCCACTAGCAGAATCCACCAGAGTAAAATTATTTTCGGACGCAAGAATCACAACAGACGTCTTGGTACTGTAGGCCACCGAGTTTGCTGTCTCCGGCAAACGGTGCCTGTGAGTTTCACAGAGCTTGAATGGCATCACAAGTCCATGGTTATTGAAGTAACATTACTGAAACAAGAACCATTAAGTATATATAGCACCATGGGCGTAGCCAGGGGGGGGGGAATGGGTGGAATACCCCCCCCCCCCCCCTCCCGAAATTTGTTCCGACTGAAATTTTACATAAGGGTCCTCTTTGGTTTTTACGGTCCGGGCCGGAAAAAAATTTTTGATATACGTCTCCAATTGACCAAATTCGGCCTAAAAATCAAAATTTTCCCCAATTTTTTTTGGGGGCTGCCGCCCCCAGACCCATGCAACTCTTTGGCTTAGTATTCTTTGCATTTGTGTCGCATGAAAGCATATGCATGTGCATAGAGTTGCATTGTGTACTATGTAATTGCTTAATACACTGTAGTGTATCCTTTTCGCTGTTTTATTGTCACAAAAATGACAATTTTACTAAAAGTATATACAGTTTAGGGATCGACCGGATATCCGGATCCGGATCCGGCCGGATCCAGTGGATCCGGATCCGGCGCCGGATCCGGATCCAAACCTGCCGGATCCGGATCCAGTATCAAATTGGCACTTTTTGACGACAACTATTTGTTCCAAGGGTCCCCCCTTTGGCTTTTATGGTCCGGCCGGAAAATTTTTCTGATGCGACCCCCCCAATTAACCAAATTTGGCCAAAAATCAAAAATTTCCCACATTTTTTTCTGGGGGCTGCCGCCCCCTGACTCCTGCAACTCTTTGGCTTACTATTCCTTGTCATTATCTTTCATCAAAGCCTATACATGAGTACATTATGCTGCATTTGCATGTCTACACGAGTATAGTATGCTGCATTTAGTTGTGTAATACACTGTCTTCTGTCTGATGTGACGTTCCCTGTCGGAAAAAAATTTCTGATACGTCTCCAGTTGACCAAATTCAACCTAAAAATTGAAAAATTCTCCATTTTTTTCTGAGTGCACCACTGGTTTTTACTACAAACAGACTCAATTCATTGCCATCGATATGGCTGCGGCTATAACAAATTAGCGTAAAGCTGAAAAACGCTATTATAAAAAGTCAAAAAATTTCTTCAGACACCCGCCAACCCCCCGAAATCGAAGTCTGGGACAGCCAGTGGTCAAGTTAGACAAAAAATTTTTTGAAATTTTTTTAATTTTTGGAAAAATGTCTGTGTGTCTCAGGCTGGATCCGGATCCGGCAGAAATTTTGGATCCGGTCGATCCCTAATACAGTTTCTAAAATTTCGGAAAGTTGCAGATTTGCTAGCTTCTGGACCCTTGCCGGCCCATTATTTATGTAATTTCCGTTGTTTCGAACTCCAATTTTATGTTCGATGCTGATATAGTTAAAAATTGACTGTGTTTTTGACCGAAAAATGCTAATACGTGTCGTTTTTTTGCCTTAAAATAGCAATCAAGTGCATTTTAACGCATTACAAAAAATTCGAAAAGTCATTTCCCCCCCCCCCCGAAATTTTTTTCTGGCTACGCCACTATATAGCACATAATGGCAAGGTTCACTAAAAAAACGACCTGTTTTTTTTAGGAAAAAACCAATGAGTTTAACTCCCAAAATACAAAAAAGAAACGGGTGAAAATTTGCAAAAATGGTGGCGAAATTAGTAATAACTATATTATAGATATTGTTTTAACCTCATAAATTGTGATTCCCCAAGATTATTGTTTGCAAAAGATATATAACCCCCCCCCCCAAAACTTGACCAAAAAATTAAGTTGGCCAATTTTGAAAAAAAATCATATTATTTCGCTATTACTTTGTCACACATGTCACAAATTTTGCAGAACCCAAAAGCAATGATCAGTTCATGTTTTCCCTTTCTGCCAAGCTTACAAATTGTGTGCAGTCCCAGATACAGCTCCCGCTTTTTTTGTGAACTTTTCACGGAAAAAAACGGAAAATTTAGTGGTTTAGTTTCGGTTTTTAATCAGTATGACGTGCTCAAAACCTTATTGAACGATTAAATTTATTAGTGGCTACAATATGGACTAAAAAACTTGTTTCTGCGTCATTCATGTGACTCACAATATGTGCGCAAAATTTTGACCCCTTACGACACAACTAAGTTGTTCAAATTTGTAATACACATAATATTGAATTCAGCGTTGTTTACAGCATATATATTCCGCACATTTTTGTTAAAATAAGTTAATTTTTCCAACTATAAAATAGGCGAAATAAACATCGTTAAACTGAGCTTGATTATCAAACGTTTTTTTTTATTTCTGCGTGGACAGTAAATTAATTATAAACATTTTCTTAAAAAAGGCTATATTAATCATAAGTAATCTTTTGTCATAGTAAATTTTTGATATTTGAATAACATAAATATGAATTCAAAACGTCACTACAGCTCAACAGCAAGCTGGCGCTGACAGTCAATTTCAGCTCAAAACTTCAGCTTTATCTATAATTCCACAAGTGCCCTTTTATGTGATGCAAGCACCTAAGACAAACCCCTTGCTCACTCACAAACTAAAAGGCCAATTCACACGCTGCTATTTTACTGCGATTTTGCCGCTGCGGCAAAACGCAGCCTGCCGCACGCAAAACGCAATGTTTGAACAGACGCAGCGTTAGTGCGGAATGCCTGCGTCTTGTTTTGCCGCGGCGTTTTAAACGCCAGACTGAAATTCGACCTGTGATTCCATTGCGTATTGATGCCACGGACCTAACGTAATGGCTTCAACGATTTTCGCGGAGCAATTAGTAAAGCCGCAACAAACTGTCATGCGAGACGCACCCAGGGGTCTGTTGCTCAACTTTACAAGTCTTACAATTGTAACAATTGTAAGTGCAAAATCAGGTGATTCGTTACGAACTCATCATATAAATTCATTACGAATCACCAGATTTTTCACTTACAATAGTTACAATTGTAAGATTTGTAAAGTTAAGCAACAGGCCCCAGGATGCAAAGTTTGTTCAAACGGTTTCACTTGCGATACCCTGCGGCTTGCGTTTTGCGCCAAAATCGCAGCGGCGACAGCGCACCGTGTGAATCGGCCTTAAGGTGGCGCTCCTGAAACAAGGACAAATTGTGTCTGTTTTGGAACAGAGGTCAAAATTTCACAATATTCAAGAGGACATGGTCCCACAGTCCCACACAACTGGCGAAAGAACCAGCAATCTAACCAAAATTGTCCTGATGTAGCTGTTATTTATGTACATAAGGTGTCTGACCATGGTCTTGTAATATTACCTAAAAACTTGTAAAAAGTCATCAAATCAATAGGTGAAAAAATGGCAAAAAATGACCCAAAGTCTCGGTTTTGGCGGCCTCGGAATTTGGTCTCGGTCTCGGTAGTCTCGTTTTCGTGGTCTCGATCTCGGTCTCGGTTTCGGAAAAAAAACCGAGACTTCCATCCCTAGTGTAGACACGCCAAAGTAAAACACCGTTAGATTTTCATTGACCTCTCCTTCCTGCAAGGCTCATCACGTGTGCGTGTGCGTTTTTAAAAATACTAAAATTTAGCCTTAGATTAGGATTTAGGCTTAGGCTTAGTCCCAGGGTTATTAGCGGGCTTAGTTTGGGTTTAGGCTTAGTTTTATAATTTTGAAATTTATATGTTTATGTTATCTGATGAGCATACATGTAACAGCACCGAAATTTTGGGTACCCCTCCCCCCCTTGGTCGGACCCCGCCTCCCCTGCGTCAACCCATTTTTAACCCCGCTCCCTCCCCAAAATGACGCAATTTTTACCTTTTTTGACCCAAAAACCCCGATTTTGACAATTTTTGGCGAAAATTTCGGTAAAAATCGCTTAAATTTTACGAAAAAATGCTAATTTTTTATAATTTTGGCCAAAATTTTTCTTCCGCCGGGACCCTCTCCCCTCTTTTCCCCCTGGCGGGACCCCCCCTCCCTCCCCATGGACCGAATTTTGGGGGGGGGGGGGAAATCCCCCCAACTACATGTATGCTGATGAGCCTTGCAGGAAGGAAGGAAAGGCACGTTAGGGCCCGTATTCACATACTAAGTGTAACGCTTAAACTTAGTGTTTACACTTAGTGTTAGCGCTTATAAGCGCTAAGTGTTATTCACAAACTTGACCTTTTAACATGCTAAACATACTTAAGCGCTTAGCGCTTAGCAAACGCTTAGCGTTAGTTTGTGAATAACACTTAAGGCCGATTCACACGCTGCGATTTTCCTGCGATTCTGCCGCAGCGTTTTTGCCGCTGCGGCAAAACGCAGCTTGCCGCAAGCAAAACGCGATGTCTGAACAGACGCAGCGTTTTTAGTGCGGAATGCCTGCGTCTTGAATTTGCCGCAGCGTTTGAAACGCCAGACTGCAATTCGACCTGCGATTTCATTGCGTTTTGATGCTACGTTTGTGTTGGTTTAAACAATTTTTGCTTAGCACTTTGTCATTTTTTTGAATCAGTAAAGACGCAGCAAACTGACCTGCGAGACGCACTACGTCCGCAAAGCTTGTTCAGACGGTGCGTTTCGCTTGCGACACCCTGCGGCTTGCGTTTTGCGTCAGAATCGCAGCGGCAAGAACGCACCGTGTGAATCGGCCTTTAAGGCCGATTCACACGGTGCGTTTTTGCCGCTGCGATTTTGACGCAAAACGCAAGCCGCAGGGTGTCGCAAGCGAAACGCACTGTCTGAACAAGCTTTGCGGCCTTAGTGCGTCTCGCAGGTCAGTTTGCTGCGTCTTTACTGTTTCAAAAAAATGACAAATTGGTCCGCGAAATTTGTTTATGCCAACACGTCCGCAGCATCAAAACGCAATGAAATCGCAGGTCGAATAGCAGTCTGGCGTTTAAAACGCTGCGGCAAAATCAAGACGCAGGCATTCCGCACTGAAAACGCTGCGTCTGTTCAGACATTGCGTTTTGCGTGCGGCAAGCTGCGTTTTGCCGCAGCGACAAAAACGCTGCGGCAAAATCGCAGTAAAATCGCAGCGTGTGAATCGGCCTTTAGTATGTGAATACGGGCCTAGATTTTCACGGCAATGCCGTCACAAGCCAGTGCATTCACACGTATATATGTAATGAATTTGAAAGGTTAAAACACTAGCAGCTATGTTTCACTGGAACATACTTGAAATTTGTTGGTGTTTTATTGAGTGTGGTATAACTTTTGATAAAATAATGCAATATTTTCTGTATAAGACAAAAATATATTGGTGTGAATACACGCAAATTTTCGGCTTGCGATTTAAGGTGTTAGTAACGATTTCGACGATTTCTTACATTAGAAATTAGAGAAATCTTTTTTCGAAGCGAATAGTAAACTAGTCTAAAAGTAACCATAATTTTATGAAACTAGATCAAAATATACACAAATAATATTTTATTCAGTTCAAAATGTACAAGATAAGACTAGCTACCACGTTGGCTTACTGTTTAGTAAGCCAATTTAGTAGCTAGCCTCAAACTAAGAATTTTGACAAATAAAAAAAAACCAACATCACAATTTTAGTCTAGTTTACAAAAATTATTGCGGTTTTGCTGTGAGTTTCAAAATTGCGACAAAAACGTGCTTCAAAGTTATATCGTCGAAATCGTTACTACCACCTTAAGGGGGCGCTCCGGGAATCGAGGGTTACATCGAAAATTGGCAAAAAAGTTGGCAAATGTCAAACTTTACTATACATATATGTAGTATGGCACAAAAGAACACTGGAGGCAAAATTTCAAATCACGTGATCTTGTCACGTGACTCCCAGAGCACCAAACGTGAGTGAATTTTCGGCAAACGATAACTCTGCTTATACTTTGCCTATAGTCACACTTCATATACCAAAATGTAGCTTATGTGCTTTTCTAGTTGAACATTATTTTGGTTTTTAACATTTATGTCGGGTTTGGATAAAAAATGTCATTATGTGTTTTCGAAGTCTAACTTTGAGCAATAAAATTCATATAAAAAAATTTCTAAGCTTTGTTTTAAAAAACCAAAAAATTGTTCAACTGCGCAGAGCCTAATGCTATAATTGTGCAAAATTTTGTAGAAAAATGTCTTACCAGCATTTTATAATCGAATGCCGAAAAATTGGTTTTGTATTCACACAGCCTATATTTGAATCTGCTGCTTCTGAAAATGGTTTCTTCTGCGATTTTTTTGCCCAGAACGCAATAAAATTGTTTTAATTTTTCATTACAACTAATAAAATCTACATATCGTCTGTTTGCAAAACCTCAAAAAGCCTTGATGCACTGGCTTACTTGCTGAATTTGTGTAAAAGTCGAATAAAATCAGTAAATTGTCCATTTTTTTCCAAATTTTTTGCTATGAAGATATGCACGTCAAAACATCAGAAATAGTATTTTGGGCAACTTTCCTTCAAGAATAATAGGTCATTTTGTTTGTTTTTGCTAAATACGGTCCAAATCCTTGATTCCCGGAGCGCCCCCTTAAGGTGGTAGTAACGAATGTGCAGTGTTTTTCAACAGGCTAGTATTCAATAATGAATTAACTTTAGAGCATAATTTTTATATCGTTAGAAAGCGCTACTTTTCTTCTACATTTAAGCAAAGTTTTATTATACAACTGTGAAGATGATTTGTATGGCACGTGTTAAAACTAGACCAATTTGGCGTTTTTGAGCACTTTCAAATCTGGCCACTTTTTGAAGAGTTTTAACAACAAAAACATACAAAAAGTTGCACAAATATTCAAAAGTGAATTATCTAGACCCAAAATGCACGATTTCATTATTTGTCAATTATTAAATGAAATATATGGTTTCAAAGTAAAAACTTTCTATTCACACTCAACTTTCGGGTTCTATATCTGCGCAAAAATATAAGCAATTTGAAAAATTTTAATTTTGGGTCTAGAAAATTTGCAAAAGTTTATTCATGTTCATTTTTGTGTTTATGCGCTGCGCATGCGCTTAGAAAAGTGGCCAAAACTGTTAAATTTCCATTCTCCTGTTGTGTAGTTTGGCTTGTTGGCTTGGCTTGCTCCTAAAAATTTTTCACATGATCCCGCTAACTTCATTGGCCATTTTGTGTATATGAATCAATTTTTTACAGATTTTATTTTCAAAAAATACAGTTTGAATCAACTAAATTTTTTCAAAAATTTAAAAATCACTGCACATTCGTTACTACCACCTTAAGGTGGCGCTCCTGAAATGTGACTTTTCAAAAAACGGCAGTTTGGGGCCAATTTTAGATACACAATGGCAAGCTAGTGTAAAAGTATGCCTAAATACAAAAAATGAAGTCGATTGATAGAAATTAGCATTCACTGTAGACCAAACGTGAGTTTTTTTTTCGGCTTGCGATTTCTTTTCGCAAGTAAGTAGCTGTTGCACAATCAATAGCTCATTTTGCTCACCTCAACGTGATCGAGCGGTCGCAAAAAGTCATTTCTGATGATTATGATTGATATATCGAAAAACACTAAAATCACGATTTTTGAAAAGCATAAATTTGGCTAAATTTTTTAGATACTATCGATTTGCCAAAAATCAAATTTTGCGACCGCTCGAAGATGAAAAGGTGCATTTATGCGCCAAATTTTAACTTTTTTCGTTGAGCCAATTTTTTAAAATAGCAAGCCGAAAATTTGTGTTTGTATTCACACGCACTATATTTCTGTCTCATGCAGAAAGTATTGCGTTAGTTCACAAAAAAATTATACCACACTCCAGTGGCGTACCCAGAAAAAAATTTCGGGGGGGGGAATGACTTTTCGATTTTTTGTGATGGGTTAAAATGCACTTTTTAGCAATTTTAACACTCGTAAAACGCCTTACAAACGCAAGATTACTAAACCACAAGGCTGCAGGGGTCTGGGGGCGGCAGCCCCCAGAAAAAAGTAGGGAAAATTTTCGATTTCTTGGCCAAATTCTGTCAATTGGAGGCGTATCAAAGTTTTTCCGGCCAGACCATAAAAGCCAACGGACACAAGGTTGCAGGGGTCTGGGGGCGGCAGCCCCCAGGAAAAAATTGGCGATTTTTCCAATTTTTAGACCGAATTTGGTCAACTGCAGACGTATCAGAAATTTTTCCGACAAAATTTAAAACAAAAGATGCGAGTGTCATATCAGACGGTGTATTCCACAAGTAAATGTAGCATAATATACATGTAGACATGCACATGCAGCATAATGTAGTTGTGTATACATGCATAGGCTTTGATGAAAGACAATAACGAGGAATAGTAAGCCACATGGTCGCAGGGGTCTGGGGGCGGCAGCCCCCAGAAAAAAAATTTGGAAAATTTTTGATTTTTAGGCCAAATTTAGTCCATTGGAGACGTATCAAAAAAATTTTCCGGCCGGACCATAAAAACCAAAGGGGGGACCCTTGTGTAAAAAATCACTGGGGAAAAATTTCGGGGGGGGGGAATTCCCCCCATTCCCCCCCCCCTGGGTACGCCCTTGTCATACTCAATAAAACACCAAAAATTTTTAATTACGTTTCAGTAAAACACTACTGCTGGTGTTTTTCAGCCTTTCAAATTCATTACATACGTGTAAATGCACTGGCTTGTGAAGACATTTCCGTGAAAATCTATTTTTCTTGACGAAATTTGCTGAAAAATGTTCAAAAATTTTTTTATGTGATATGTACATCAAATTGAAGGAAATTCACTTCTGATCAACTTTTGTTCTTACGATGCATGTTTATTTTTGCGCGTTTTCAAAATAATGGCCAAAACCCACATTTCAGGAGTGCCACCTTAAGGTGGTAGGGTCGCCAAAGCAGTTTTGCTCATAGGCTGCAAAATGAAAACTTTTAGCTTTGAAATTATACGTTCACTGAGAAACTAGTGAAATGCCATATGGTGTCGAATAAATACTGCCAGACACTGGACTACCAATGTCTACCAATATTTGTAACCAATCACCATTTGTGAGCCAGACATCACACAATAGAGACATAAAAGTTCAAACATTCAAGCCAGATATCAGATTGGCCAGCTGATGGAGTACATGTAATGTTTTGACGCACAATTTTTTACCAAGATTAAGAAAAATGAAAAATAAAGGTTCGTTTTTCTTTTGATTTCAAAATAAGTGTCTAAATTTTTTACAATTTATCATTATTGCTGTGAGTACTTTACAGGTTACGCACAGTTTCACAGTTCAGGCAGGCAGTACTCCACAACCACTCAAGAAATTTGCACTAAATTTTGTGTGCATAAACTAGAGCATATGTGCTTTTACTTTGTGTAAAGAATTTAAACAAAAAGTATTTTAATTGTGACGAAATTATCGAATGTGAATAGGATTTCAAAACGTCATTTTTCCGACTTTGCGACCTCACTGCTAACTGTATGCTGCATCAATTTTTCGGAAACTTGGCTAAAATATTTGCCTTGAAACATATTTTTAGTATTTATAAAGATCAATGACCTATCTTTTACTGAAAAAGTTTTATAGTCGCGCAAAATCGACTGCTTTCACGACACTACCCCCTTAAGGGGGCGCTCCGGGAATCGGGGGTTACAGCGAAAATTGGCAAAAAAATTGGCAAATGTCAAACTTTACTATACATATATGTAGTATGGCACAAAAGAACACTGGAGGCAAAATTTCAAATCACGTGATCATGTCACGTGACTCCCAGAGCACCAAACGTGAGTGAATTTTCGGCAAACGATAACTCTGCTTATACTTTGCCTATAGTCACACTTCATATACCAAAATGTAGGTTATGCGCTTCTCTAGTTGAACATTATTTTGGTTTTTAACATTTATGTCCGGTTTGGATAAAAAATGTCATTATGTGTTTTCGAAGTCGAACTCTGAGCAATAAAACTCATATAAAAAATTTTCTTACCAGCATTTTATAATCGAATGCCAAAAATTGGTTTTGTATTCACACAGCCTATATTTGAGTCTGCTGCTTCTGAAAATAGTTTCTTGTGCGATTTTTTTGCACAGAACGCAATAAAATTGTTTTAATTTTTCATTACAACTAATAAAATCTACGTATCATCTGTTTGCAAAACCTCAAAAAGCGTTGATGCACTGGCTTACTTGCTGAATTTGTGTAAAAGTCGAATAAAATCAGTAAATTGTCCAATTTTTTCCAAATTTTTTGCTATGGAGATATGCACGTCAAAACATCAGAAATAGTATATTGGGCAATTTTCCTTCAAGAATGTTAGGTCATTTTGGCTGTTTTTAAAAAATACGGCCCAAAACCTTGATTCCCGGAGCGCCCCTTTAAGGGGGCGCTCCGGGATTCGAAGGTTACATCGAAAACTAGCAAAAAATAGGCAAATGTCAAACTTTACTATACATATAGGTACTATGGCACAAAAGAACACTGGAGGCAAAATTTCAAATCACGTTATCGTGTCACGTGACTCCCAGAGCACCAAACGTGAGTGGACATTCGGCAAACGATAACTCTGCTTATGCTTCACGTATAGTAACACTTTGTATACCAAAATGTAGCCTATGTGCTTCTCTAGTTGAACATTATTTTGGTTTTTAACATTTATGTCAGGTTTGGTTAGAAAATGTCATTATGTGTTTTCGAAGTCGAACTCTGAGCAATAAAATTCATATAAAAAATTTTCTAAGCTTTATTTTAAAAAACTAAAAAATTGTTCAACTGCGCAGAGCCTAAGGCTATAATTGTGCAAAATTTTGTAGAAAAATATTTTACCAGCATTTTATAAACAAATGCCGAAAAATTGGTTTTGTATTAACACAGCCTATATTTGAGTCTGCTGCTTCTGAAAATGGTTTCTTGTGCAATTTTTTTGCACAGAACGCAATAAAATTGTTTTAATTTTTCATTACAACTAATAAAATCTACGTATCGTCTGTTTGCAAAACCTCAACAAAAAGCGTTGATGCACTGGCTTACTTGCTGAATTTGTGTAAAAGTTGAATAAAATCAGTAAATTGTCCAATTGTTTCCAAATTTTTTGCTATGGAGATATGTGCGTCAAAACATCAGAAATAGTATTTTGGGCAACTTTCCTTCAAAAATGATAGGTCATTTTGGCTGTTTTCAAAAATACGGCCCAAATCCTTGATTTCCGGAGCGCCCCCTTAAGGGGGTTGTGTCGGGACAGCAGTCGATTTTGCGCAACTGTAAAACATTTTTAGTCAAAGATAAGACATTGTTCTTCATATATTTTAAAAATATATGTTAAGGACGGTATTTTTGCCAAATTTTGCCAGTACCAGGACGGTATGCAGTATACATTTAGCAGTGAGGTCGCAAATTCGGTCGCAAGGTCGAAAAGTGACGTTTTGAAAACCTATTCACATTTTGTGTTTGTGTTTTTCTTTATTTGTTCGTTTCTGTCGTAAATGGTCCTCGTGCGTTAACCTGGTTTTCTTTACTATTAAATTCCTCATTCTACTCTTGTTCGTGTGTTTGCTAGCCCTTGGTGGTGGTACCAGCTCTATGCTTAGTTTTAGATTTAGTTGCGCTCTCTGGGAGTTTACGTCAGGTAGCGTAGCGGTATGCACGCTCTAGTCTGTTGCCCGTGCGCCCACCGCGCAAACGCCTACGGCGCTTAAGCCCCTAGGTAAGCCCCGATACCCGACGGTGTCCGGCAACCCGGCCCGTTCTGAAGACCCCGCCGCTATAACTAGTGTTTGTGACCGGCCGGAATTTTCGGCCGGCCGGCCCGATGATCGCCGGCCGGCCAAAAAAAGCCGGCGCTAGCCGGCCGGCCGGGAAAACCCGGCCGGCCGGCCGGTCAAAATCGGCCGGTCGGCCGGCCGGTTAAAAACACCGGCCGGCCAACCAGATTCAACCGACTGACAAAATTAGGCCGGCATAACAATCCGGCAAGCTAAGTTTATGCCAAAATGACACTCTGGACTGGTTTTATCCAAAAATTTGGCCGCTCCGGCCGGCCGGCCGGCCGGTTTTCACGGGCCAACCGGCGGCTGACCGGAGCCGGCCGGCGGCTTTCGCGGCCGGTCACAAACACTAGCTATAACCTGGAAGCTCCGCCTGCCGTGAGGCTAGGTACAGGGAGAAAGGATTCTTCCTATACACCTACCCCGGCCTAGGCTTGAGCCATTCGTAAGTGCCCTTTAACTACGGCCTTACATATTTTGGCGAGGCTGCCAGGATAGGGGTTCGCTCCCCGTATTGAGAATATACACAAACGACCAACGTTCGTCTTTTTGGACCAAGCTTCGTCTTTTAGGACAAACTTTGGTCTTTTCGGACAAAGCTTCGTCTTTTTCTGGTAACAAATGTTTGTTACCAGTAACGAATTGGAAACTTTTCTTTGCAATGTACTGTATGTGCTGTTTTTGTAAATTTATTTATTTTTTATTCATTTTATTGTAAATGAGTGGGATGATTTTTTTGTGAATTTTGTATCAGTGGGCTGCGTAGTTATACTACCGGTATAGCCCCAGTAGGGTTTACACAACTTTTTCAAAATTCAAGAAATATCAATTTAATATCAACTATTTCAGAATTTGCATCGTGCCGGTAATATTGTTTGATATATAACATTCGCAAAAAATCTTTTGTAAATCCTGCTGAGGCTATATTAATAGTATAGCTATATTATTGTATTATACTTCTGCATTTACTATATTGGTTCTTTATTATTAAGAGCATACATTGATATAGAAGCAAGAGATCACAATAGTAAGAGTATGAAACTCTTCCTCTTATGCACCGGGGGTGTCATCTAATGAGGACACCAACATAGCCCCTTTTTGCACGGTTTTCAGGGGGTTGGTGCCACCAGCCCCAGTTTCGTGCATTACCCACCCATATGTTTGTCAGGGGTACACCCTCTCAAATCCGTACATAAAGGGGGAATTTTGGTCTCCACAATGGATGGCGGCCTCAATACAGGATAGCAGGAACGTCTTACTCTTCCTATTGTTTACTGTTGTAGAAAGTAAATGACTGTAAATTATCAACGATCTATAGGGGGTTAACTGTTTCCATCTATTGAAAGTGTCGAAACAACAATAGCACTGTTTAAAAAATGCTCAGATTGAGCGATGAATTAAATACTAGCTCATATGTGGATATGGGAAATTTAAAATAGTCAGGAAAGAAAGGATTAACTGAGGTAAAAACGAGGTAAAGCAGGGGACTACTTACGGTCATGTACGGTCTGCAACCGATTTGCACCTGTGAACCGAAATCCGAAGACCCCGATGAAGCTGTTTCCACCGGTCTCGACTCCATTTCAACGTGTTGCTATGGATGTCTGCCACTTTCCACTGAGCAGCTGAGGGAGCAAATGCGTTTTGGTCATCGTAGATCACCTCACCAGATGGGCAGAAGCTTGGCCAATGCGGAACGAAAAGGCGGAGACGATTGCTCGCCACTACTTGGAAGGTTTCGTAGCCCGACATGGAGTACCACAGGAGGTTCTGACTGACCAAGGGCCCAACTTCATTTCCAACCTGATGAAGGCCATCTATAAGATCTGCATATCACAGAAATTTCAGACTACGGCCTACCACCCACAGTGCAACGGTGTAGCGGAGCGTCTCAACAAGACCCTGCAGAAATTCATCATGGCCTATGTCAACGAGAAGCACACCAACTGGGACGAGAAGTTACCGTGGGCATTGTTCACCTACCGAGTGTCCGTACATGCCTCAATCCAGGACACCCCATTCTTCATGCTACACGGACGAGACCCAAACCTGCCCGATGACGTTGCGCTAATGGAGAAAAAGTTCCAAGAACCAACAGAGGGTACAGAGTGCTATAAGCACGAAGTGGTCGAACGAGTACGAAAAAGCTGGGAAATCGGGAAGAAAGCCTTAGAAGAAGCTTTGACCAAAATCAAGATCCAATACGACAAAAAGGTCAAGCCGGAGGAAATCAAGGTCGGAGATCTAGTCATGAAGGACGTCTCCAAACACCCAATCCAGGTCATAGTCCGAAGCTGAGACAGAAGTACCAAGGAGTAAGGACCCTACCGGGTAGTGGAGAAACTCAGCCCGCACAATGTGCGTATCCAGTCACTTTACACAGACGAGATCTTCAACCCAATCCACGTGAACCGGCTAAAGAAGCTTCGACCACCACCGACTTTCGAGGAAAAAATGGACCAACCAAATACGGGGTCACGAGACACCAAGAATCTTTGCCTAATCCGAACCAACCTAGTTCTAGCACACAAGAAAAATCCTGGAACAGATGCTGCAACGATTGGTGAAGCGGTCAAACTATCTACATGAAACTAGCACAACCTGGAGAGACAGGAAAGGATAAAGCTCAGGCGCCGAGCTCGACGCCGCTTACTGTCAAACCAGATCTTGCACCACTCTCAAAGACGACTGGACGCTCATCAACACCGGGAACGTGACGACGCTCGAGAGCGACGACGACGCAGGGAAGAAGAAGACAAGAGACGCCGGATGCAGGAAAAAGAGGACAGGGAACGTCGAACCCGAGAAGAGGAACGGGTAGTCTTCTTCCGTGGACCTTAAGAACCTACTTCGACTAGCCGGTTTTACGAGAGGTATTACGCCTAATCTTAACCTCGATTGTCAGAATTGGGAGAAGTAGGATTCAGACGTGAGCCAGAGCGGGACTACGGAGAACCGCAGGAACAACATCACCGACGAGTCAGCCCGACTCCTCATGGATCCTATGAGCACCGAGCCG
>JASANF010012634.1:0-18904 GCA_030248245.1 Trissonchulus sp. WLG1_4 | reverse complement strand
TATAAGTGGTTTCTGCCCGGCGAACGGCCTTAAATTATTTAGTTTAACTTTTTTACTTATTACTTGTACCTATTTACTTAAATTATTATTAACAACTATCATATTTTTGATGCTGTTTGTTGTGTGTATGTTAAAAATAGCATTTTCAGGGCATTTGCAAGTATATGTAAATGAATGAATGATGAATTAATCCGCCCCCCTCACACGCCTTCCAGTGATATAGTAGCTATATCAGGATCTGTGGCGTTGAGGGGCCCACCTCGAGCATGTGTGCTTCCATTCTAACATCCCTAGTTATAAACTTGAACAACAAAAAACAAACAAATATCTTGCGACCCCAATGAAAGCACAAATGCCTACTAAGACGACTCGAAGCATAGAAAACAAATTATGAAAAAAAAGACATTTCTCAAGAATAAGTTTGTATGTATGTATGTAAGTATGGTTGGTTTGTTGTTGTTTGTCAAAAAATAAACATTTTTGGGATACCCCATTTTTATGTTTTATTTGTACATATATATTTTGTCTTTTTGAATATTTTTGAGTGCACAGGAAAACCAGGAAATCTGAATTTTCTGTAAAATTTTTTTGGTTGCGGAGTTTTCAGATGTTTTTCACCCTTTCCGTTCAGAGACATTTTACAGACTTTCAAAGGAAATTCAGATAAATTTCAGAGAAGTTCAGGGGAAATTCAGAGAATTTCACCCAGAATTCAGAGACTCTGAATTTTATCTGAAAAAAATGTTACTGGGTTTTCAGATAAATTTCAGATACTTTTTACACGAGTTTCAGAGAAAATTCACATGTTTTTCACATCTGTAAATATCAGGTAAATTTTATCTGAAATTCTTGTAAAAAGTATCTGAAATTTATCTGAAAAGCCAGTAACATTTTTTTCAGATAAAATTCAGAGTCTCTGAATTCTGGGTGAAATTCTCTGAATTTCCCCTGAACTTCTCTGAAATTTATCTGAAATTCCTCTGAAAGTCTGTAAAATGTCTCTGAATGGAAAGGGTAAAAAACATCTGAAAAATCCGTAACCGAAAAAATTTTACAGAAAATTCAGATTCCTGGTTTTCCTGTGGTGCGTTATGACGTTATAGAGGTGCCTATCCCTGGTTTACCAGTGCTGTCATCATATCGTTTGTGCGGAAAAAACCCTATTGCGGGAAAAATTCTCATTTTGTTTGACGACAATTTTTAACTAAATTCACCCATTGTTGCTACAAAAGCTGGCTAATCAGGTGTAAAAACATGCGTAGGCTTCAGTCAAATCGTTTATTTGACGCAAACATTTGACGTTGTTTTTTTTCCGTTTTGGGTCACTGCATATTTTTAGGCAAAATCTTATGGGGGGGGAGGTTGGGCGCGAGGGGGTCGGGCAGCCGCTCCATAGATGGAGGGGCTGCGACCAACGGGGGGCGCACCAACTTAACGATAAAACACTATTTTTAGGCGAAAAAATTTCGGGTTGCGGGGAGGGGGCGACCAAAATGGTGGCACAGGAAAACTTTTTCCGGAAATTTTCCGGAAATTTCCCGGAAATTTTCCGGAAATTAAAAAATTTCCGTTTTTTTTCCGGAAAATTTCCGGGTTTTTTCCGAACCGAGAAAATCCGGAAATTAATTTTTCCGGAAAATTTCTGGGTTTTTTCCGGAAAATTTCCGGGCTTTTTCCGGATAATTTCCGGGTTTTTTCCGGAAAATTTCCGGATTTTTTCCGGATAATTTCCGGGTTTTTTCCGGAAAATTTCCGGGTTTTTTCCGGATAATTTCCGGGTTTTTTCCGGAAAATTTCCGGGTTTTTTCCGGAAAATTTCCGGGTTTTTTCCGGATAATTTCCGGGTTTTTTCCGGATAATTTCCGGGTTTTTCCCGGAAAATTTCCTGAAAATTTCCGGGTTTTTTCCGGAAAATTTCCTCGTTTTTTCCAGATAATTTCCGGGTTTTTTCCGGAAATTTCCGGGTTCTCTCCGGAAAATTTCCGGGTCTTTTCGGAAAATTTCTGGGTTTTTTCAGGAAAATGTCTGGGTTTTTCTGAATACTTCTTCGGATTTTTTAGGTGATTTTCTAATTTTGCGGTTTGCCACAGTTTCCTGATTTTTCCGGAAAACTTTTTTGTGTTTTCTTTTTCAGGTTGTATATACATAGTTGTATGTACGTAGTTGTAGTTCGAATATTTGAAAATATAATTTATACTTTGAGTGTATATATACTCTAATTGGCGCAATTTTGTACATGTTTTGTGGCTTTATTTTTATATAGCTGCTATTTATGTATATTTTGTTGTATTTAGTGTTTTGTACTGTTCTTTACTTTTCAAGAGTTTGCCCAATTAAAGTTTTTGTGATGCAGTATTTTTAGACGGGAAAATGACAATGACAATGACAAATTTACTTCAGAGAATAAGGCACGTTGATATGCACAACAGATTGCAAATCCTATGGATTTTGTTTCCAGGCCATTTTTGTTTGGTTTTCAAGGGTTACTTATAAAAATTCCTTTAAAAAAACTTGAAACATTTTCAAACAACAACAAACAAGAAAACCCCCATTTCTATATTTTGTCATGTAGCCCAAATTTATATTACAATGTTTCTACGGGAAACCAAAAAATATATATATGTCGTAGGCCTAACCTTGCTCTAAATAAAAACTTCTCCGGTGAAAAAACCCATTTGTGGGAAAAACCCGTGGCAGCAAAGTTATGTATTTTTCATGCTTATTAGCAGTTCTTTTAAATTAGACCATGGGCTTTTAGGCGTATATAGGCTCTGTTTTGCTTTAACTTAAGGCCGATTCACACGGTGCGTTTTTGCCGCTGCGATTTTGACGCAAAACGCAAGCCGCAGGGTGTGGCAAGCGAAACGCACCGTCTGAACAAGCTTTGCGGCCTTAGTGCGTCTCGCAGGTCAGTTTGCTGCGTCTTTACTGTTTCAAAAAAATGACAAATTGGTCCGCGAAATTTGTTTATGCCAACACGTCCGCAGCATCAAAACGCAATGAAATCGCAGGTCGAATAGCAGTCTGGCGTTTAAAACGCTGCGGCAAAATCAAGACGCAGGCATTTCGCACTGAAAACGCTGCGTCTGTTCAGACATTGCGTTTTGCGTGCGGCAAGCTGCGTTTTGCCGCAGCGACAAAAACGCTGCGGCAAAAACGCTGCGGCAAAATCGCAGTAAAATCGCAGCGTGTGAATCGGCCTTTAGGGCTCGGAGCACTGGCTTAAGCGGAGGCTTGGTGCTAAGCCTTAAGTTTAGTATGTTGGCGAGCAAGGATAAGTCTTAGTTACTGGCATCAAGTAGAAGTCAGTTGCTAATGTGAAATCATCAAAAAGCTTAACTTTGGCAAAAATGAGCAGGTTGCATACAAAATAGAATTATCATGTGTTTATTTATTTACAAAAATTTTAGTATATATCAGGGTTGGCAGTCTCGGTCTCGGTCTCGGTCTCGTAAAAAACCCGAGACTAGGCTGGTCTCGGTCTCGGTCTCGGTCTCGGTCTCGGTAGGAAAACCGAGACCTGCCATAGGGTGGTCTCGGTATTTCAGATGAGGCTGGAAGTTTTCAAAATTTTTTACGATCACGAAGATTTTTTTACGATTTAAGATTCCAAATAGAATGCCAAGCATGGAATGGTCCAAACTGTCTGCCGCAGAAAAATGTCAGTTCGCGGGTAAGATAACTTCAAGTTTAGTCTTTGTACATCAAGCTATTAATTAAAGTTTGAGCTACATAGAATGGGTTGTCTGACTTAGCGATATTGCATTTGTATGTGGAACCACTCAAGCATAATGTTAAACAGTATATAGAAATACTGACCATCATTTACCAAACAGTGCTAACTGCTAACTTCGTAGTTGATTTGTACCTAAAAATTTGCTGGTTTCAGCAACGTTACAAAGCGCGAATTGGGTGGCAGTTTAATTGAATTTCTTGAGCCCCAACCTCTCAACGCATGTCAAAGCATTAAGTATCTGAAAAAACCTAGGCACAATCGCTTTTTGGGCTATGGAGTGGTTGAGGCATCAAACCTCCCCCCCCCACCTTACTGTGTCAGCTGGAGAAACTTTTCTGGTCCGTGATGATGCTCCTAATAGCACTTCTGATAGTAGCACCACTGCACCAGCACGGACGATTCTACGCTGGCACCTGAGTAAGACTGTCAAAGTGCGAATAGATGTATGCAATGCACTATAAAACACACTGTGGTATGCGAAGAAGTGTGCGAAACTTTTAAGACATTCCAAAAGTTGACAGAATTGCGGAAAAATAATCCTATAGTCCGGCTGTCAATTACCTAGTCTCATGCTTGCAGTCGTTTACGATGTTAAGTTTCTCGCAACTTCGCAAGTCATACACTCATAAACCTAACCTGATGGTCACTTTTTGTAACTTAATCACTATTTTTTCACATTTCAAAGTATTTCAAATTTTTAAAATTGAAACTTGAAAAAAGGACCCCCAAGGGCTGGTCTCGGTCTCGTAGGTCTCGTTTGGGTGGTCTCGGTTGCTTGGTCTCGGTCTCGGTCTCGGTCTCGGTTGCAAACCCGAGACTTGCCAACCCTGGTATATATACATAGTGTGTATCGTATATATAGTGGTGCGGGAAAAAAACCTTACGCGTTTTGCGAGGAAAAAACCTTAGTATTTCCTGGCCGAGCCTTATGTACGACATAGGTCCTTTTTAGTATAGGTAGAAAGTCCATCACGAACTGACTTACCACACCAATTGCTGTGCAGTTTTGAGGTCTGTAGCATTTTTTTTATAAAATTTCAAAATTTTGCGTGTTGAAAAATTTCAAAGTGAAGTTTTCCAAATTTTTCCAAATTTTTGACTTGTCATAATTTTTTCAAACACTTTTTGCCAACGCCGTTTGCATTTATCAAGAGAGTTACCTTTCCTCTATATTTCTGAAGCTAAAAACAGTGAAAAACGTTGTGGTTTACCTGTGACAGTTCAAAGTTTGTGCGGGAAAAAACCCTATTGCGGAAAAAAACCCTATTTTATTTGGCGATATTTTTTTGCTAAACTCACCCATTGTTGCTACAAAAGTGGGTTCATCTGGGCTAACAACTTGCGTAGACTTCATTAAAACCGTTTATTTGGCCGCAATACGTCGTTTTTTGTCGTTTTGGCCCATACCCCGACACCCCTTACGAAACCTGTTTTGGTGATGTTTCACCAAAATTTGACCTTTTTTGGAATATTTAGGCTTTAGCTGCTGCGTACCACTTCAATCCAAAAATTCTAGACGCGGGCGGTGTTTGTCCTCCGTTTCTGACGTATATAATAGGCGCAAAAATTTATTTTTAATGCTTGTAAATATTGAAAAAATGCATATTTCGGCAGAAGTCATTTGTGCCAAAAATGGTCGATTTTTGAAAAATTATTGTGAGTCACATGGGTGTCGGAAAAACGGTTTCTTTATTCCATACTGCAGCCTAAGAGTTGTAGAACACGATGAGTTTATACCATACATGTAACAGCACCAAAATTTTGGTGGGACCCCCCCCCTCCCCTGCGTCAACTCATTTTTGATCCCCCTCCCTCGCAAAAAATGACGAAATTTTTACCTTTTTGGACCAAAAAAACCGATTTTGACATCGCTTAAATTTCACCAAAAAAGGCCGATTTTTTCAAATTTTGGCCAAAATTCTACTCCCGCCGGGACCCATCCCCCTCTTTTCTCCCTGACGGGACCCCCCCTCCCTCCCCCGGGACCGAATTTTGGGGGGGGGTCTTCCCCCCCCATCCCCCCCCCAACTACATGTATGGTTTATATATACGTAGATTGAGTTTATACTCACTGCTAATAGAACAACTGAAAAAAGTGATAGGGTTTTTTCCCCGCATTAGGGTTTTTTCCCGAAGGTTTCGACTTTCGAGGCTTATTGCTCAGAAACGTGAGTAGTTACAATCCATTTTAATAGTGCAACAGTTAGACGAAAGATGGCCGTTATAACAGCCGTGAGCACTAATGGATATGATTTATGTGGAGCACAGGACGACCCGAAAAGTTGAAAATATGGTTTTTTCCCCGCACCACTATAGTTGACTATGCCATATTATGCGAACCTGGTGTCGGAAAACAGCCACACCCCGTGACAAGAGATGCTTGTAAAATTTTTGTTGGCCCTTGTAAAATGAGCCATATTTTGGGTGACCGGGAAAGTATCCGGAAATTTTCCTGAAAAAACCCGGAAATTTTCCGGAAAAAACCCGGAAATTATCCGGAAAATTTCCGGAAAAAAACCCGGAATTTTTCCGGAAATTTTCCGGAAAAAACCCGGAAATTTTCCGGAAAAAACCCGGAAATTATCCGGAAAAAACCCGGAAATTATTCGGAAAAAACCCGGAAATTATCCGGAAAAAACCCGAAGTTTTCCGGAAAAAAACCCGGAAATTTTCCGGAAAAAACCCGGAAATTTTCCGGAAAAAACCCGGAAATTTTCCGGAAATTATCCGGCAACAGTTTGGCGTTGACCGGAAAATATCCGGAAAAAGTCCGGAAATTTTCCGGAAAGTGAGACTGGGAATCGGAAATTTTCCGGAAAATTGCCGGAAATTTTCCGGAAAAAACCCGAAAAAAACCGGAAATTTTCCGGAAAATTTCCGGAAATTCGGCAGGGTACAAAAGAAAAAATCCGGAAAAAACCCGGAAATTTTCCGGAAATTTACCGGAAATTTTTTTTCCGGAAAATTTCCGGAAATTTTCCGGAAAAAGTTTTCCTGTGCCCCCGCCCGCCCCCCCGGTAAAAAAATGCCAGAGATATAAAAGCTTATTAACTCATTTATTCATAGTCTGCTTGCAAAAACAATAAAAAAGGTTTGAAAATACCTTTAGGGATATTTTGGCAAACTTTCAGCGAAAGTGATTGAGAAACTTTTGAGATATACTTTTATCCCTATCCCGTTTTATAATTGGAGCACGTGCACAGGCGTCTGCCAATCAGAGAATAGGAGGTCGCTTCAGATTGGCCAGCCACATGTTGCACAAAATGTCAACATGTAGCCTGAAAACGACCAGCGCATCTGCTTGTGCTAGAACACAGGCAAGCTGGAGAGTGTCTCACTCTTCTTCTATGTAGAGTGAGACGCTATTATGTACTCTTGCTGATATCGAATGTTGACTATTCCCCATTCTGGTCAGCAAATAGTGACCCCATTCTGGTCAGAAAATAGTGATAACATTCGTTTCAATAGTGAATAGAATAGCTATTTTTTTCGTAATAGGGAAATTTTTTTCGAATATGTACTGCTGCTGTCAAACAACTTTACCGTTGCTGTTTACTTACGGAGTCAGCCAATACGTTTCCGCTGCCAGCGAGGGTCTTACATGCGGACTCAGTCAATACGTTCCCGCTGCCAGCGTGGGTCTTACTTGTGGACTCAGTCAATACGGGCCCGCTGCAAGCGTGGGTCTTACTTATATACGCAATCAGATCAGTCACTTCAGTCGCTTTGCATCATCTGCGCGGGTCACTTACTGTGCGTGGGTCACTTACTCAGTTATTGCGCTTTGCCCACCCTCGTACCCTGCGTGGGTCCCTTACTAACCCTTGCGTGGGTGCGTGGGTCCAGCCTACACCAGTGTAGGCTGGGTGTAGGCGTTGCCCATGGCTCTTTGACCGGGTTCCTGCCGAAAAATTGGCCAAATTCGCCAGAAACCTCCAGTTTTTGCCCAAATTCAAACTTGGCCTTAATTTAGGCTTGGGCTTATATAGGGCTTAGGCTTAGGCTTAGGCCTAGGTTCAGGCTTAGGCGTAGGCAATAAAAAATCGAAATTTTCAGAAAAAATCCTGCCAGCTTAGCCTAGAGAATCCTGCCAACTAAGCCTAGACGATGCCTTAAAACATTATAACGCACTCAAAACTATCCAAAAACAATAACAATAATTTTATAGCCAAGGTTTTTTTTGCGGACCACAGTGCGGACATCCGCAATTTTTTTGAGTCGTCCGCAATTTTTTTCAGCTGTCGGCAATGTGTCCGCATCCCGAAATTCCTCAAAAGGAAAAATTTTTCTTGTGGTCCCCCCTTGGTTTATCCCACTCCCAAAACAAATTTTCCGGCACGCCCCCAATTGACCAAATGTACACTATATAAAATTTCAAAAATTTTCCTTCGATGGTTGTATATACCTTCTAATTCATCACAGCTATATATCAGGGGCGGTCCCAGGGGGGGGGCCGCCTCCCCCGAAATGTTTCACGACTGAAAATTTACACAAGAGTCCCCCTTCGGTTTTTGTTGCCCGGCCGAAAAAAATTTTCGATACGTCTCCAATTAACCAAATTTCGCCTAAAAATAAAAAATTCGCTAAATTTTTTTTCTGGGGGCTCCCGCTCCCAGCCCCTGCAACTCTTCCTTTTTATTAACTTTCATCAACGCCAATACATGTCTACAAGAGTACATTATATGCTGCAATTGCTTGTGTAATATACTGTTCGATATGACGTTCCGATCTCTTGTTTTAATTTTCTTGCTTCTGAAAAAAATTGCTTAATTGCTTCTCTAAAAAATTGCTTGCTTAATTTTCTTCTTCTAAAAAAATTCTGTTAAGTCTCCAGTTGACCAAATTTGACCTAAAAATTTAAAAAATTTCCATATTTTTCTGGGGACTGCCGCCCCGAGACCCCGCAGCTATGAGTTTATTTGATTTAAATGACCAAAATTAACATTTTGTTCATGTAATAGTGAGTGCCCTACAATAGTGAGTGTAAAAAAGTGAGCAAAATAAGTGTGCAAGGTGCGACCCCCACCCGTTTTCAAAATCTTGGCTACGAATGCCCCTGTATATATGCATTGATATGTATAGGTGCATCGTGCACCTTTTAATTGTTTAATGTGCTGTCGGAATTTTTTTCTCCGTGAATTTCAGCACAAGGCTACAAGGGTGCTAACTCCCTTGGTCTTTTGTTGCCCGTCCCAAAAAATTCTCTGAAACGTCTCGAATAATGACGATTTTAGTCATTTTACGGCGCCCAATGTCAAAATTTTTTGTAATATTTCCAAATTTGATAGTGGGGGGGGGGGTGGTGTGTTTGGTTGTTTTTCTGGGGTGGTTGCGTTGTGGGGGGTGTGGGTGGGGTTTCGGAGGGTTGATTGACTTGTCCTCGCTCGCACTTGGGCCAAGGTGTTGTTCTTTTGTGTGTTTTGTCTCCTGTTTCTTCTCTTGGTTCTTCTGTCTTTTCTCTGTCTCGTAAACTACACCATTTCCTAGTAGGTTGGAGTATAGGGTTGCGGGTTGTTTGGTTTGGGGAAAGGGCAGTTTCAATCCCCCCCCCGGCAGCCGCCCGGAGATATCTCTGCGGGCTATCTCGCTAGCTGTCTCTATGCGAGGAGGGGGGGTGTACTTTCTGTATTTGGGGTGGGGGGGTGGCGGGGAGGGCCCTAGAATAAACCGGGGCTGGGGGGTGCTGTCTCCGTGTCCGGCGTGGGGGCCCCGACCCGGCCCTCGGGGGGTTCCGTTTTTTCCGATTGGGCTTGAAGTTTTCACAATCTAACAATTTTCCAAAATCACGAAGATTATTTTTACAATTCAAGTTTCCAAACATATTGCCAAGGGCCTTTTTCTAAAATGGACTTAACTGGACTTGACTTAACTGGACTTAATTAAGTCCGGAATTTTGGAATGCAAAATCGGACTTAAGTGGACTTAAGTGGACTTAAGTGGACTTAACGCTGCCAGTGGACTTAATTAAGTCCAGTCGCATTTCTAAAATGTCACCGGACTTAAATTTAAGTCCGATCGCATTCCAAAAAGAACAGTGGACTTAAGTTGCCGCTGGACTTATTTAAGTCCGACTTAACGTTCGCACGTTTCTAAAATGGACTTAATTAAGTCCACTTAAGTCCGCGGACTCAAATTTACACGTATTTGGGAGGATTTTAAGTCCGCGTAACTTTACGCGGACTTAACGGATTTAAGTGCTTGATAGCTCTTGCATAATCGTTTATAACTTTTGACATACTGAACCGATTTAGATGATCTATATGTCAAATGATAGCTAAATAAATGGGCTTTTTGATGACATACTTTTTAAGTTTTTTTATTTTTTAAAGTTGCTATGTGGCCGATAATTAGTCTTTTTCAGTCGATTACTGGCATTTTTATGGAACGTATGATGTTTCGTTTTGGCTGAAGTTTCAAGTTTAGAGCTGATAACCGTTGTAGGACTGAATTTTAAAGTTTGTAATAACATAATTTTCTTATAAAGCTTAAAAATTTTGTACCACTAACGAGTGCAGTAAATGTGGGTTTTAGACTTACGCTTTGTCAAGTATGGTTGAAAATAATCTAGATAAGACTATAGTGACACATAAATCCTGCTGAAAAATAATACGACACAGTTTGCTGAAATTACATGGTGTCGAGCAGTCATTATTTGACCAAATTTGTTGTCCTATAGTGTTTCTTGTTATGGGCACTTTTGTAGTTTTTGATTGGCCGGGTGTTATTGATTACTCGTCTTATGATTCATCACGTGGTCCAGGTTTGTCATTTTTAGCCAATGACATTTGAGTCTTCACTAAGTCTCGACCAGTGCTGCATCATCTTACATTTGCGTCTGCATTTGCGAAAACAACATAATAGTCTGTTTTTGCATTTGTGAAGTGGATCAAGAATTAACAAAAAGTAAAAGTAAAGTAAAGTCCTTGTCCCTGTTTTTATATACATGGGTGATTGATTCATACTCCTTGAGGACAGAGGAACAGTCTTTTACACGTGAAATAATGTTCGAACTCGATTGGATAAACTGCGTTTTAGTGATGTGGATCGGGTCGGATCGGTCCGAAAATTTGATGCGGATCAGATCCGTATGCTTGATTGGCGATCCGATCCGATCCGATCCAGCCCCGGATCGGCCGATCCGATCCGATCCGCCGATCCGATTCAAAATCGTGACTGTAACTGTGATGAAAGCTAAAAATTTCACTTTTTCTAGAAATATTGTTAAGTATAACCTATTATCATGAGTGTGAGTTTGTATATACATGATAAGATGGCATTTTTGCAATGAGAGCTCGTTACACAATCCCACGACCAAAAATTTTGGGGTCTTTTCCGTTATTCCCCCACCAGGGCGGAATTAGAATTTACTGAGCCGATTTGAATAATTTTTGCACCAACGCACTCCTCTTGACCTCAGGACTTAAAAAAACTAATTTTAAAAAATTTTAAAATTTAAAAAATTTAAATTTAAAAATTTTTGAAAATTTTTTAAAATTGTAGAGATCCAAAACCCGAAAATTCTTATATAAAACACTTTCCTCATCTCAGAAAATGAAAAAATCCGCATTTTGTATTAAATTTTAAAATTTTCATATTTTTTAAAACTTGCATTTTTGAAGTCTTGAGGTCAAGAGGAGTCCATTAGTGCAAAAATTATTTAAATCGGCTCTGTAAATTACAAATTCCGGACTACTGGGGGAATAACGGAAAATGCCCAAATTTTGATTATTTGGAAAATGGAAATGTCTTGAAAATATTGGGTCACTCACTGCCGCAGGTCGTGGATACCCACTGGTTGGGATTGGTAGGATCGAAAAATTTGAGTCATGGGTCAACCCTTTGGTACCAACTTCAGACTGTGCGGGTCGCTGCGTTTTGTCAAATCGGCGAATTCTGAAAAATTTTTCACGTATTCAATACAATCTGGGTACATAAATTTGGGTACCGTTCGGTTAAAGTACGTAGCAATGTGAACAATGTACAGCTGTACACTGTGCAAATAGTACAGGGGTATCAGCTAATAACGATCAATTGTCAGGTACGGTAACTTAAAGTGGTGGGTCAAAGTTGGTCGTGGATCGACTTAGACGGCGCGGGTTGTATCCGGCGCGGGTTAGATCGTGGGTTACCCACAAGTATCAAACAGCGAGTTGGGTTGGAATCACGGGTTAAAAATTTCGATTCTGCCTGTAACGAACAATGCCCAACTCTTGTGTTAACGAAAACAGTGTTACAAGATTGTGCTGTAGGCGAAAATTAAGATATATTTATAAACTGTTCACTTCACTCATTTAGTACGCGTCTTCACGCAACTTGGGATGATGAAAAACCTCCTCTTTTCTTATGTATGCATAAACTGTAAGCTTCCGCTGATATAATTTGAGCAGTTGTTATACTTGTGCGTTTGATGGATCGCTCGAAAAGTTTGTGAAATTACGCAAAAATTTGTCAAATTACGAAATTTTGAGGTCGACACTCAAAATTTAAACTACCGATCCGGATCGCCGATCCGAAATTTTCAAGTCGATCCGATCCGGCGATCCGATCTGGCAAATTCAGCGATCCGATCCGATCCGATCCGACCCCCGGATCGGTCGATCCAATCCGATCCGGCGATCCGATCCACATCACTACTGCGTTTCATTGAAAATAACTTAAAATTATAGTAATCGCATTTGCTAATCAAAGTAAAACTGAAATTAAAATAGCTCAGAACGGGATAGCTCCATGGTTCCCCGATTGAAAAGCAAAAACCTTGCGATCTAGACTACCAAGGGACTCGAAAAGCCGTCGCAAAAGTGCTTTATATACTTGTAGAAATTTTTAGGGTTTCAGAGGTAATATAACATTTCAAATTTTCACGCGAAAAAATGCTCAAAAACACATTTTAAATTAGGCAACGCAAACTAGCAGTTTTTTCCACTAGTCGACCTGCAACTGTCTGATTGGCTGTTCTTGGTGTCACATGTAATATGCCTCAATTTGATTGGCTGACATACGTAAGACTGCTTCAGAACTGTCCCAAAGATGCATGAGTGAAAGTACATATGAATTAATCGCAGGTTAAGAACAGTATCGAAGACTTCGCAAGTCTAAATCAATCTGAGGCCAATGACGAACCACAAGACCATACTGAACACAGAGACAGCCCTTAACCGCGGGCATACACCAGCCTTAAACGAAAATTTTTGTTTTAGAATGGTTATTACAACTTTTTATAGTTGTTCAGGATGTAAATTTAAAAAATAAAAGCATAAAAAATTTTAAGATTTACATGGCTGAAAAGCGCAATTTTTGAGCTTTCGAATGACGTATTACACATGCAGAACGGTGAAACTAGTCAAAAGTTATTAACATAAACTCGTAAACCACACAGAGTCTTAAAAGCCGAAGTTATTTTAGGAATGCAATCGGACTTAATTAAGTCGGACTTAATCGAGTCGGACTTAATTAAGTCTGTGTTCCAAAAATACTGGACTTAAGTGGACTTAATTAAGTCCGCTGCAAATTTAAGTCCACTTAAGTCCGACTTAACTGGACTTAAACTTGCAGCGGACTTAATTAAGTCCACTTAAATCCGGTATTTTTGGAATGCGTTTAAGTCCACTTAAGTCCGCTGGTTTAAGTCCAGTTAAGTCAAGTCCAGTTAAGTCCATTTTAGAAAAAGGCCCCAAGCATGAAATGGTCAAAACTGTCTGCTGCAAAAGAATGTCAGTTCACCGGCAAACTTTGGCGAACTTCAAGTTTATATAAACTTTGTATATCAAGCTAGATTTTTTACTTAATGTTTGAGCTAGAATGGGTTGTCTGACTTAGCGATGTTGCATTGTATGTGGAACCTCTAAAGCATATGGTAAACACTAAACAGTAAAAATACTGACCATCATTTACCAAATAGTGCTAAGTTAGTAGCTGATTTGTAATTTAAATTAAAAATTTGCGGGCCTCTGCAACTTTACTAAGCGTGCATTGGACGGCAGTTTAATTGAATTTCTTGAGCCCCAACCTTTCAACGCATGTCAAAACATTAATTACCTGAAAAAACCTAGGCACAGTCAAATGCTTTCTAGGCTATAGAGTGGTTGGGGCGATCAAACCTTTCTGGCATATTTTTAGTGGGGGGGGCGCCCCCCCATTTGGTCCGGAGCCCCCCCATTTTGGTCGCGCCCCCCCCCCCCCCATTTCAGATGGGGTGCCCCCCCCATAGCCCAAAATTTTTTCCGAAAGGACGTTTTAACGAATTTTTAGCTGTAGCAATGTCGTGTTCGTCAGGTTTTTGAGTCCTTTTTGGCTAAATTTAGTATTAGCGTAGCTATAATAACGTATGAAAACGTAACATTTAGCGTATAATAACCATTTTTTCTTATAAAAATAGTGTTTTATCGTGAAATTGGTGCGCCCCCCCATTTTGGTCGACGCCCCATGGGGGGGGCTGCCCCCCCCATCGCGCCCCCCCCATAAAATTTTGCCTAAAAATATGCCAGCCTTTCCCCCACATAACTGTGTCAGCGGGAGAAACTTTTCTGGTCCGAACTTCTGATAGTAGCACCACTGCACCAGCACGGAGGATTTTACGCTGGCACCTGAGTCAGGCTGCCAAAGTGAAAATATATGTATGACAATGCACTATAAAACGCACTGTGGTTTGCAAAGAAGTGTGCGAAACTTTTAAAAATAACCAAAAGTTGACAGAATAGCGGGAAAATAATCTTATGTATTCTCCGGCTGTCAATCACCTACTCTCATGCATCCGGTCGTTACAATGTTAAGTTTCTCGCAACTTCGCAAGTGATACACTCATACAACCTAACCGAATGGAAACTACTTTTTTGTAACTTAATTACTAATTTACACGTTTCAGAGAATTTCAAATTTTTATAATTACAACCTGAAAAAAGGTCCCCCAAGGGCTGGTCTCGGTCTCGTAGGTCTCGTTTCGGTGGTCTCGGTTGCCTGGTCTCGGTCTCGGTCTCGGTTGCAAACCCGAGACTTGCCAACCCTGATTAGGGGGTTGTATAGTGATGTATTTATGTGCATGAGGAATTTGAAACCAGCACCGTGGTTGGCGGGTTCTGTACAGTGTTCGTTTTTTTGCCCCGGTTTAGAGGGGGGGTGGGGTAAAAAAACAAACTGCAAAAATAGTCATAGAACGGTTTATTTCGCTAGCACTAGCACTCGCTCAACTCTTTTCTTTCGAGCAATGAGCTTAGCCAACAGCAATTAAATTTCACCGATGAAATCAAATAGTTCATTACCTTCATCGTCATTAACGTCAATAATGTCTAACTGATTAGTTAAGTCTCTAAAATTACGCTGACTTTGTTCCAACTCAGCAAGAGAACTGTCAATTGATTCCAAAATGTCATCAATGTTGTCGATTGTTTGCAAATCACGAATCAAAATTTCGTTGGCTCTTTGTTTGCTGCTTTGAAAGTTTCTTTTGACTGCATTCTTGTTTCTTTGAAATGCGACAGCCATCGTAAGGGTAAAATATTGATCAAAATGTCCGTCAAATCGTTAACAATTTCTCTGCTACCATGTTTTCGATTGACAATTAAAACAAGCAACATATGATCAGGTTTTATTACACATATAAATTGTAACTAAGTTCGAGTGTCAATTCTTAACCTTTTGTACTTTTTATTTTTATGACTCGCTTTCGCGACACTAAGGGTGGATTTCACAAAGGTGGTTTTACTAAACCATGGTTTTACGTACGTTTTTATATGATTTGCACATATGTAATTCATAACGAAATGTCGCCTGATTCGTTACGAATTTTGTGGATTTTCTTAAACCATGGTTTTAGCGCAGTTGAAATTTGAAACCTGCAGCACAGCAGGTCTCTGTTTTGCTGAAATTTCAGCTGAGCTAAAACCATGGTTTAAGAAAATCTACGAAATTCGTTAACGAATCAGGCAACATTTTGTGATGAAATTATGTGCAAATCATATAAAAACGTACGTAAAACCATGGTTTAGTAAAACCACCTTCGTGTAATCCACCCTAAGTGTTATTCACATACTAACGCTAAGCGTTTGCTAAGCGCTAAGCGCTTAAGTGTGTTTAGCATGTTAAAAGTTCAAGTTTGTGAATAACACTTAGGGCCTATTCCTTTACCGGATTAACGGGTTAATTGTAATCGGACTAAACGGTTTAAAAATAATGCTGAAAAAAGCCATTCCAAAACCTCCGGATTAAACGGACTTAACTTTCAGCACACTGCTTTAATCGGACTAAACGGACTTAACTATGCACGCTAATGTTAAGCGTGTATGTTAAATCCGTTTAGCCAGTGGTAGTTTTGGAATGGGATCAGACTAAAGTTAAACCGCAGATTTATTTTAACTCGTTTAGTCTGTTTAGTCCGATTTGCCATTCCAAAACCTCGGACTAAAATAAGTCCAGTCCGTTTATTCCGGTAAAGGAATAGACCCTTAGCGCTTATAAGCGAAAAGCGCTTGTAAACACTTACAGTACTGTGCAAAAAAAAGTTCCCTCTTCGTCGGCATACGACGAGGCTCGTCCTTTGCGACAAATGACGAACGTTGGCCGGAAAATGACGAAGCACATTTTTTGTGTTAAAGACTTCTGGAAGTCTATTGTAATGCCCTAAGACCAAAAAATGACGTTTGACACACATTGTCAACGTCAAACAGCTTCGTCGATGAAAGCGGACGAGCCTTCGCGAAAAATGACGAACGTTGGCCGGAAAACGACGAAGCACATTTTTTAGGTAGAAGCGTTAGGCCGTGTTTACATTGAGCTTTTTTTCAGCTGCTCGAGCAGCTGAATTGAGCTGCTTTTTCGAGCAGCTGAAAAAAAGCTGAAGCAGCTGGAAAAAAGCGGATAAGTATGGCGGTCACTATAGACTAGCTGCGCCGTTGCCATGACAACGCTACAGTTTCGGCATTTTTGCAGCTGCTGTAGCATTTTTCAGCTGCTGCTGCCGGAGACGGCGAAAAAAGCTCAATGTCAACACGGCCTTAGTGTTAGAATGTGAATACGGGCCTGAGCGTTAGTGTTAGTATATGAATACGGACCATTATGTACTAAAAACGCACGAAATGAGTATGAAAATTAAAGAAATACATATTTTAAAATTGGTTCAAATTGCATTTCCTTCATTTTCCTTCATTTTTCGGTTTGCGCAAAGCATATGCAATATTGCTTAAACAGGTTTCCGTCTAAACCACCTTCAAAGGGGACCCTTTACGTTAGATATTCTGCACTTCAAGAAACGCCGCGTTTACCTGTTCCATTGGAATAGTAAGCTATTGAGACTACTTTGCTTCCATAAGGAAGTATTGAAGTCAACTTTACAAAGTGTGTTTTAATAAAAAACTTGCTACTCGGAAGACGTATGTATATACTTGTTTTGCTACATATCTTGCTTATTCTGGCCAAAATTGTTGATTTTCCCAATTATGAAATCAACGAAATAAACTTAAAAAATGTCTTTAAAATTCGAGTTTTTATATTTTTTTGCGCAACAGATGATTATTTGCGCTCTTCTCCACAGAGAACATATCAGTTTTAAAATATAAATATGGCTTTTTAATAAATTCTAATGCCTCAATCCTAGTTCAAAATTTCCCTGATGCTCAGAACCAAGCTCACGCTGACGGGAAATTTCGGTTTAAAAGTTCAGCTTTATTTATTATTCCACAGTAGCAAATGTATTTTTATTTGATGCAAGGAAGTAACACTAATCGTTTGCACATACTGAGTCATGCACCCACATACTGAGTCTAAGCGTGAGCACTAAGCCTGAGCTTGGCATCAAGTGCAGTTGGGGGGGGGGGAATAGTGGACCCATTTTTTGGAGTAGAGCACCTTGAGGGAAGCATTTTTTGTAATAGAACCCCTATCCACAAATTTGGATTTTCTGAGCTACGACCCCTTGAAATTTGCATTGTCAGCAGTGGCGTAGCCAGAAAAAAATTTCGGGGGGGGAATGACTTTTCGATTTTTTGAAATGTGTTAAAATGCACTTAATTGCTATTTTTAACACAAAAAACGACACATAATAGCATTTTTCGGTCAAAAACAATGCTAATTTTCAATCACAGCAGCATCGGACGTAAAATTGGAGCTCAAAACTCCAAAAATTACAAAAATGATGGACCGGCAAAGGGTCCGGAAGCTAGCAAATCTGCAAATTTTCCGAAATTTTTTGACATTAACAACTGTACGTTTACTAAAATTGGCATTGTTGTAACAATAAAACTGCTAAAACGATACAGTGTATTAAGCAAATACATAGTGCACAATGCAACTATATACACATGCATATGCTTTCATGCAAGACAAAAGCAAAGAATACTAAGCCAAATAGTTGCAGGGGTCTGGGGGCGGCAGCCCCCAGAAAAAAAATTGGGGAAAATTTTGATTTTTAGGCCAAATTTGGTCAATTGGAGACGTATCGGAAATTTTTTCCGGCCGGACCATAAAAACCAAAGGGGGGACCCTTGTGTAAAATTTCAGTCGGAAAAAATTTCGGGGGGGGGGGGGGATTTTAACCCCCTGGCTACGCCCCTGATTGTCAGTGTTTTTGGAAGTGAACGTATGCCAAAGTTCGAAGCCAAAAATGGCTACCGTATTACCTCGAATAAAGCCCCTGTCTCAAATAAAGCCCCTGTCTCGAATAAAGCTCCCGTCAGGCCACTCACGAAATTATAAAGCCCCCGCCTTGAATAGAAACCCAGGGGCTTTTTATTTAAAACGTCCTTGAATAAAGCCCCCGTGGGTTTTAATTAAAACGTCCTCAAATAAAGCCCCCGAACACAGGCTGTGGTACGTACGCTCGCGCATTCAGTATGCCGTTGCATGTTGCCACGTTGGCAAGTGGTTAGTGTGTATAGTTTTTACTGCTCGTCGACCCTCGACCGGTATTGCTGTTGTAAATAATTATACAGTTGTGACACTGCTGTGTTGCCGACCCCCACAAAGTAGGGGTGCAAGCGTGCAACCACTGTATTTATTTTTCCTGTTTCTTATTATTTTGTTAGCACAAAAAGGGGACGATTTTCAAGGGTGTTACAACATGCAGGAAAATAGTACTTTTTCACAAACGCAGCATGTTAGCGCCCACCACTAGCATGAAACCTTCTGAGTATGTATGTTAAAGCGTATCACATATATGTATTGCTATGTAAAAAAACGAAT
>JASANF010012629.1:0-12255 GCA_030248245.1 Trissonchulus sp. WLG1_4 | reverse complement strand
TGATGTGACGTTCCCCATTTGTTTTAATTGCCAGGTTGGAAACAATTTCTGATACGACTAACTCACTTTTTTGCATTGTAATCTATCGTTTTGCTAATTGCGGCATAGTGAACGGAGCAGTTTTGAAAAAATTCTGTCCATAGCAATACCCTCAAAAACAGTAACGTCTCTCTACTTTAGTATATAGACTTTGAAAATAGGTGCAGATTTTTGAGGATATCCAGGGGTCAAAAACAGAAAAGTTGCCCAGCTTCTGGGGGCTGCAGCCCCCAGACCCCCGCAACTGTGTGTTTTGATAAAAGTTACTGATTTTCGAGGATATCGCGGGGTCAAAAACAGAAAATTTGCCCAGCTTCTGGGGGCTGCAGCCCCCAGACCCCCGCAACTGTGTGTTTTCATAAAAGTTACAGATTTTAGAAGATGTGCCCTGGTCAAAAACAGAAAAGGTGCTCAGCTTCTGGGGTCTGCCGCCCCCAGACCCCCGCAACTGTGTGTTCTGATAAAAGTTACAGATTTTAGAAGATGTGCCCTGGTCAAAAACAGAAAAGGTGCTCAGCTTCTGGGGGCGGCCGCCCCCAGACCCCCGCAACTGTGTGTTTTGATAAAAGTTACAGATTTTAGAAGATGTGCCCTGGTCAAAAACAGAAAAGGTGCTCAGCTTCTGGGGGCTGCCGCCCCCAGACCCCCGCAGAAGAAGAAGAAGAAGAAATATTTACTTCAGAAGGTACGCCGGATTACCGTGACAGCAATAATTCAAACAAATTTATTAACTTTCAGAAATTTCAACAATGAACGATTATTTGCATTGATACCATCAATAAATTTATGCACAGTAGGTGAGCTCACTACGCGATCTGGTAGGCTATTCCATGGTGAAATAACTCTCGAAAAGAAAGAGAATTTAGTAATATTCAGTCTACATTTAGGAATAGCAAGTTTATACCGATGGCCTCTAGTTCGGCTTTCTTCTTTAAAGGTGAACACTTTGAATGGATTGATAATGGTTTGTCCATGTATGATTTTATAAGTCAAAACGAGATCCCGAACAAGTCTCCTATATTCTAAAGACTTCAACCCCAGTGCAGAGCATCGCGTTGGGTAATCTAAGTGTCTCAATTCAAAAAAGTGCTTCGTAAATCGTTTCTGAACTTTCTCTAATAGCTCAATATCCCCAACAAAGTGTGGGTTCCAGACCTCACTAGCATATTCAAGAATAGATAGAACATAAGATTTATATAAATTAACTAGTACATCAACATCATTTGTAATACAACTGTTAGTAACTAAATATAGTATCCCCAGCGCTTTTTTCGCAATTTTAACAATATGATCAGAAAATTTCAGATTAGAAGATATCAATACCCCCAAATCAGAGCAAGACCGCACAGTACTTAGGCTTACACCGTCAACAAGGTACACATGTTCTTGAGTTGACCGTCCAAGGTGCATAACGTATGACTTTTGTGTAGAAATCGACATTTGCCACAATTTAGCCCAGTTAGAAAAATTATCTAAAGCACTTTGAAGCTTATTAGAGCGTAAAAAGCCCGAGAAAAATATTTTAGAGTCGTCCGCAAACCAGAGAGTGGCGTCATTAAACAGGTCAATGGCATCATTGACATAAAAAGAAAAAGGGTAGGACCACAGACCGATCCCTGAGGTACACCACTAGTAACGTCACTCCAAGAAGAAATACAGTCACCAATACGCACTCTCTGTCTCCTCCCTATAAGAAAAGCTCTCAGCATCGCTAAAAATAAGCCATCAAAACCCACATGGGCTAGCTTTTTGAGCAGTTTTCTGTGACATACTGTATTAAACGCTTTCTTAAAATCGACATATGCAACGTCAACACAGTTATGCTCCTGCAGTGATTTAGACCAATTTGCAACACTCAGCAACAAATTAGATGTGGTCGATCTGCCAGGAAGAAAACCGTGTTGATTCACAGAAAAAAAGTTATGTTGAAGACAAAAACTACGAATACGCACATTTATCACAACATCGAGCGGTCTAGCCGCACCACAAGTCAGAGAAACATCACGGTAGTTATCAACCTTGGATCTTGCACCTTTGTTTTTATAAATAGCAACAATATTTGCATCCTTCCAATCTCTCGGAACATACGACAGTCTGTATGCAAAATCTGTGATAAAAAATATAGGAAATGTGAGCTCAGCTGCAAAAGTTTTGTAAAACATATACGGTATATCGTCAGGTCCAGTGACGCAACTATTATTCAAATTTCTGAGATGCTTGAAAACATCCAAAACGCTCAAATCCAATGAATCACATTTCGACAAAACAGGCAGACCAGAACAATCAACAGGCAAATAGTCATCCTTAGTATAAACAGAACAAAAATGACGACTGAACATTTCCGCTTTGTCATTATTAGTTACACCTAAAGAATTATCCTCCCCTTCTAAAGTAGGAATACCGCACTTTGGTTTAATTTTTTGACCAACATACCAACTGTGTGTTTTGATAAAAGTTACAGATTTTCGAGGATATCGCATGGTCAAAAACAAAAAAGTTGCCAACTTTGGGGGGCTGCCGCCCCCAGACCCCCGCAACTGTGTGTTTTTATAAAAGTTCCAGATTTTAGAAGATATGCCCTGGTCAAAAACAGAAAAGGTGCTCAGCTTCTGGGGGCTGCCGCCCCCAGACCCCCGCAACCATACATGGGCAAGACCCGGGATTCACCCGGGATTTTCCCGGGTGGACCGCGCGACCGCGCAGCGGTCGTAGTTGGACCGCGCAGCCCCAGCAGAGCGAGGGCTGCTCTGAGTAACTATAAGGACCGCGCGCATAACGAACGTGAAAGTTGACTGCGCCGTCTAACTGTCGATTGATTGCGCAGTCCAACTCGCAATCCTAATGACTGCGCAGTCTAACTCTAGATTGATTGTGCAGTCAAACTAGAATTAAACTGCGCAGTCAGTAAGATTGCGCGGCCAATTAATAGTTGGACTGCGCAGTCCAGATAGTCTGCGCAGGCGCAGTCAAACTAGAGTTAGACTGCGCACTGCCCAGTCAGGATTGCGCAGGCAATAAGAGTTGGACCGCGCAGTCCAAAACTACAAATAGTCCGCGCAGTCCACCTCTTAATTGACTGCGCATTCCTAATGACTGCGCAGTCTAACACTAGATTGATTGCGCGGTCCCCCCTTTCGTTTTTATTGCCCCGCCGAAAAAATTTCCGATACGTCTCCACTTGACCAAATTTGGCTTAAAAAGCAAAAAATTCTCAATTTTTTTCTGGGACTGCACCCCCAGACACCTGCAACTCTATGGCTTATATACTATTCCTTCCATCAAAACCTATGGTATGTATTAGTGATCGAACGGGATTGAAGTTCGGGATCGGGATTTGCTTCGGGATCGGGATTTGTGTTCGGGATCGGGATTTGTGTTCGGGATCGGGATTTGCTTTCGGGATCGGGATCGGGACCGGATCGGGATTTTGCCCTCGGGATCCCGTTCGATCACTAGTATGTATGCACAAAAGTACATCATGTTGTGTTCAACGTTGCCATTTATTGTTATAATTTTCTGGTCGGAAAAAATTTCTGATACGTCTCCAGTTGACCAAACTCAGCCTAAAAATTTAAAAAATCTCCAATGCTTTTCTAGGGGCTGCCGCCTCCAGATATCTGCAACTCTGGCTCACTATTCGTTATTAGCTTTCATCAACATCAAAGCCTATGCATTTCTACAAGAGATACTTATGCTAAATTTATTTGTGGAACATACTGTCAGAGTCAGATGTGACGTTCCCATCTTTTGTTTGAATTTTCCTTTCGGAAAATTTTTTTGATACGTCTCCAGTTAACCAAATTCGGCCTAAAAGTTGGAAAAGTATCCATTTTTCTGGGGGCGGCTGCCCCCAGACCTCTGCAGCCTGTGACTCAGTGATCTTGGGCTGTGAATGTGAATTTTTTTGAATTTAAACGTTAAAATTACTAAAAAGTGTATTTTAACTCATCACAAAAACTCAGAAAGTCATTCCCCCTGAAACTTTTCTGGGTGGGCCACTGACAGTGAATTTATTTAGATTAAAGGACTACTAACTACATTTTGCAATGGACCCTTTCGCTAGGGATGAAGGGACCGCGCAAGAAATTGTTAGTTTTCCCGGGTTCATTTTAACCACCTTGCCCATGTTATGCCCGCAACTGTGTGTTTTGATAAAAGTTACAGATTTTCGAGGATATCGCATGGTCAAAAACAAAAAAGTTGCCCAGCTTCTGGGGGCTGCCGCCCCCAGACCCCCGCAACTGTGTGTTTTGATAAAAGTTACAGATTTTCGAGGATATCGCATGGTCAAAAACAAAAAAGTTGGCCAGCTTCTGGGGGCTGCCGCCCCCAGACCCCCGCAACTGTGTGTTTTGATAAAAGTTACAGATTTTAGAAGATGTCCCCTGGTCAAAAACAGAAAAGGTGCTCAGCTTCTGGGGGCTGCCGCCCCCACACCCCCGCAACTGTGTGTTTTGATAAAAGTTACAGGTTTTAGAAGTTATACCGGGGTCAAAAAAAAAAAAGGTGGTCAGCGTATGGGGGCTGCCGCCCCCCCACCCCCGCAACTGTGTGTTTTGATAAAAGTTACAGATTTTAGAAGATATTCCGGGGTCAAAAACAGAAAAGGTGCTCAGCTTCTGGAGGCTGCCGCCCCCGGACCCCCGCACCAGTAAATTTGTATTGTATTTGTAATGGCCGAGTGGGGGGGGGGTCGCGCCCCCCCCCAAAAAATTTCCTGGATCCGCCACGGATATATATATATATATATATAAATATATATATATATATATATATATATATATATATATATATATATATATATATATATATATAAATATATATACATATACACATATGGTAGCATCCATTAATGGGTCCAACCGATAGCCATACAGCAAACAAAGTACCAACCCAAAGGAGATACATACGTACTCACGCCAACATGTGCGCACACTGTATTATATACTATCCTATATATGCGTAATAATATCCTAAGGTTTGGCACAACTCTGATATAAACCTGCTAAAACAGCAAGCACGGAGCGCAGATAGTCTATTTCAGCAAAACTTAATCCTGAACAAGTAAATCATCATAATAACATATAATCTACTACGCACATACGTGCAAAAAACCAATAGCTAGCCTTTATTTACTTCTTAACCAGCCCGCTATATAAGCCTTAAAACCCTTAACCCTCTGCTGGCTGGCCTGGTTCGCTAACCTAGGTTCAGGGCTGGCGGCAGCTGGCTTTAGGTTCCATGAAACAAACCATGACACTTGGCACAATCAAAAGTACACTTTTTTGAACGTACGTGTGTGTGTTGAGTCAGGCTGGCGTGTGTGTGTGTGTGTGTGTGTGTGTGTGTGTGTGTGTGTGTGTGTGTGTGCTCAAAGCAGTCTGCCCTAAAAAGGGACTGCATTTATTTTTTCCCATGAGATCCGCATAACACTGGAATGAAGGCCAGAACCAAGGACGCCAAACAAGAAAAATTTCTGGAATTCTCATTAGCGAACCAAGCAGCATAAATTACGTGCTCAACAGAGCAAACAAGCGCTCATCTAGTGGGTCCTCTCTTGCGGCAGGGGAGCCAGAACAAGCGCAAGTATGTACACACACCTTTTTAGGTATGCATGGAATAACATAGACACCACACAGCAAACCATAACACATATGTATATACTTATATACGTTTCTTGCAAAAATCTATTGGCAATTTTTGAGATTATAACCAAAAATGTTGGGTACCTAAAATCCATAATGTGTATGTATAGTAAGGAAAAATGCCCTTGTCGGGCGGCTCCTTGGGTAGAATAGGTTACTGTCTGTCTAAAGCGGAAAAATACTTAGGCTGAGCTTGTAAAAGCATTGGTACAAGACTTTATTAACGAGAATATGCAATTCGTGTGAGCTCGTCAAAGTAGGTGGACTAGGTATACCTGTTGAGAATAGGAATATGATCTTCGTATGGCAGACACTGTTTTCCGCACCCTATTCACGCGACCTTCAGCTAAATTATATCATGTGTTCATGTAACATACAGGCTTAACTCAACATTGGTAAATGGTAAAAACGTTAGAGCGGACACTCATAATAATTTTAGCTGAAATGTCGACTATTGGCGGGGGTGTGCAAACAATCGGTCAGGGATTGCTAAGGTTCTCGGCTGACAATGACGCTGAAAACCCTACCTCGAACCAATGTATTTTGCACGCCATAAATGGGTCATTAGGTCATTAGGTCGCAGTTTCTTGCACGCTCTTGTTTTTAGATTATAGACTCTCAGATTATGGATTAGTTCCTACTGTAGCTTACACACATCTAACACAATATGCATAATTTAAATATGATCGAATGAAGTAAGTCGAATGAAGTAAGATGCTTACTAAGTACATATATATACATATATTTCGATCAAACGATCAGTTAAGAATCTGGATAAGGTCTGCAGTTATCTCACAGAACCTTTTTATCAAGCATATATACTTTACAACAATAATAATAAGAAAATACAGTTGAAACAAACCAAGAACGGGCTGTAAGTTCGCGCGAATAGGGTGCGGAAAACAGTGTCTGCCCTACGAAGATTATATTCCTATTCTCAACAGGTATACCTAGTCCACCTACTTTGACGAGCTCACACGAATTGCACATTCTCGTTAATAAAGTCTTGTACCAATGCTTTTACAAGCTCAGCCTAAGTATTTTTCTGCTTTAGACAGACAGTAACCTATTCTACCCAAGGAGCCGCCCGACAAGGGCATTTTTCCTTACTAGTCCACTCTCTTTTTCCGCTGTAGTGGAAACGAAGCACAGAGCATAGCTATCACTACATATAGCTATGACGGCTTCACTGCCTGAATCGGACCAATGTAGTATGTACGTAAGTGTACATGTGTGTGTACATGTACATACAATCAGGGGCGGTCCCAGGGGGGGGGGGCGGGGGGCGGCCCCCCCCCCCCCCCCCCGAAATTTCTCCCGACTGAAATTTTACACAAGGGTCCCCCCTTTGGTTTTTATGGTCCGGCCGGAAAATTTTTCTGATGCGTCCCCAATTGACCAAATTTGGCCTAAAAATCAAAAATTTTCCCCAATTTTTTCCTGCGGGCTGCCGCCCCCAGACCCCTGCAACTCTGTGGCTTACTATGCCTTGTTATTATCTTTCATCAAAGCCTACAGATGTATATATACGTGCGTACATTATGCTGCATTTCCATGTCTACACGAGTATATTATACTGCATTTAGTTGTGTAATACACTGTCTTCTGTCTGATGTGACGTTCCCATTATGTGTTTTATTTTCCTGTCGGAAAAAATTTTCTCCAGTTGACCAAATTCAACCTAAAATTTGAAAAATTCTCCATTTTTTCCTAGGTACACCACTGGTTTTTAGTACAAAGTACAAACAGACTCAATCCATTGGCCTTGATATGACTGCGGCTATAACAAATTAGCGTAAAGCTGAAAAACGCTATTATAAAAAGTGAAAAAATTTCGTCAGACCTCCGCCCCCCCCCGAAATCGAAGTCTGGGACCGCCAGTGCATACAATATACATGTATATATCCTTATGTAAAATTTGACCCCTTGGATTCCCGTTCGGGGGATGTTGGAATCCAGGGAGGTTCTAGACAAAAACAAACCACGGATTCGTAATCAGGGACATCAAAATTCACGTTTTGAAAGCTTTACCCCTTGGACACGTGTCGGGAGGGGGTACCCTGAGGGAGGTGGTGGGGTCGCAGGGGAGTCAGCGAGCGTCATAGACAAAAATAGACCTCAGATTCGTGTTCAGGGAGTCAAATGAACATCAAAGTCCAAATTTTCAAAACTTGACCCCTTGGATTCGTCGTGGGGGGGGGGGTACCCTGGAAGGGTGTCGTAGGAGAGTTCACGAGAGTCACAGACAAAAATAAACCTCGGATTCGTGTTCAGGGGGTCAAATTACCCCAATATACATCAAAATTTCAAATTCGAAAATATTGACCCATTTTGACCCCCGAGGTGGCACCCTGGGGGCCATGGGTGTCCAGAGTGGGTATAGGCAAAAATAAATCCCAGATTCGTGTTCAAGACCCCAAACTACCCCTAGAGACAAATTGTTGAGAATAAACTCGAAAAAAAATTTTTACCCTAAAGTGCAAAAGGGTCCCGAGCAGGGTTGGCAGTCTCGGTCTCGTAAAAAACCCGAGACTAGGCTGGTCTCGGTCTCGGTAGGAAAACCGAGACTTGCCATAGGGCGGTCTCGGTATTTCAGATGAGACTTGAAGTTTTCAAAATTTTCCAAAATCACGAAGATTTTTTTACAATTTAAGTTTCCAAACAGAATGCCAAGCATGAAATGGTAGAAAACTGTCTGCTGCAGAAGAATGGCAGTTCACCGTCAAACGCTGGCTAACTTCGAGCTAGAATGGGTTGTCTGACTTAGCGATGTTGCATTTGTATGTGGAACCTCTTACGTTAAACAGTAAAAATACTGACCATCATTTGTATACCAAATAGTGCTAACTTCGTAGCTGATTTGTAATTAAAAATTTGCTGGCTTCTGCGACTTTACTAATCGCGAATTGAATGGCAGTTTAAATGAATTTCTTGAGCCCCAACCTCTCAATGCATGTCAAAACATTACGTATCTAAAAAAACCTAAGTACAATCAAATGCTTTTTGGACTATGGAGCGGTTGGGGCATCCAACCTTCCCCCCACATAACTCTGTCAGCGGGAGAAAGTTTTCTGGTCCGTGATGCTGCTGCTATCAGAACTTCTGATACCACTACTGCACCAGCACGGACGATTCTACGCTGGCACCCGAGTCAGCCTGCCAAAGTGCCAATATATGTATGCTATGCAGTATGCACTATAAAACGTGGTATGCGAAGAAGTGTGCGAAACTTTAAAAAATAACCAAAAGTTGACAGAATAGCGGGAAAATAATCCTATTCTCCGGCTGTCACTCACCTATATACTCTCATGCGTCCGGTCGTTCCAATGTTTAGTTTCTCGCAACTTCGCAAGTCATACACTCATATATAGGTATACAACCTAACCTGATGGTCAATTTTTTTAACTTAAGAACTATTTTTTCACGTTTCAAAGTATCTCAAATTTTTACACTTGAAACTTGAAAAAAGGTCCCTCAAGGGCTGGTCTTGGTCTCGTAGGTCTCGTTTAGGTGGTCTCGGTTGCCTGGTCTCGGTGTCGGTCTCGGTTGCAAACCCGAGACTTGCCAACCCTGGTCCCGAGTCCCCTTTGGGAACACCCTGGGGGGCAATCTGTGGGGCAATGGGTATTAATATGATATGTTCAGCAAGTTCACAATCCATATTACACGAAAAAACTTGAACTATCATGAAAGACAAACAGCAAACCTAATTATTCTACTGTGAAGTTACGTACGCGCATACATGACATACAGCCAACCGGGGGGGTACCGTCTAGAGGACTATTCAACATCAGAGCAAGAAAGTGATAATACCAGTGAATGCACAGCATATGGGTTTATATTCGTATACAAAACGATAGCCTCCAGCTATAACCATGATAGCTCCACTGCCCGTAGCGAACCTACCCCCGTAATACACGTGGCGGGGGGTATGGGCATGCCCTGGGGCTTATAGGCCGAAATTCAAAAGAAGCCCATGTTAGTTTCTATTCCACTACTATACCACCTCACATGCAAAAGATCATGACTGGCCGTTTTGCGCAACTTCTTAAAAAGTGTGCTAAACTTTTTCGTACTTAGTCATTTTTTGGACCCCAAAAAAGCGGTTTCCCCCCTCCCAGCACAGCCTCTCACGGAAACACCCGAGCAAAACCATTTTTCCGTGTCTATTGCAGGCTATACGAAATGTGAAAAACCAAAAAAGGTGTCGCTCGGATGAACTACCGGCGAGAAAAGTTCTGGGAAAAAAAAAGAGCGAAAGTCCGTGAATTTTGGGGGGTCTTCGGGGGTATCTCAGAAAATACTTTACCGATCCGGCTGAAATTTTGCCAACACTTAGGTATTGCCAAGGGGTGTACAGACACAATATTTCGTGTAAAAAGCTCTTCTATATTTTGAGCTACAAAAAGTTCAAATTCTCGAAATCCGCAATAGTGCTAAATTTTCCTATTCTAGGGTTGGGCACTATCGCGCCAACATATATATATATATATATGTTCACACATATATATATATATATGTTGGCGCGATAGTGCAACCCTAGAAATAGGGAAAAATTTAGCACTATTGCAGATTTAGAATTAAAACTTTTTGTAGCTCAAAATATAGAAGATTTTTTTACACGAAATATTGAGTGTCTGTACACCCCTTGGTATACCTAAGTGTTTGCATTATTTCAGCCGGAATCCCGCAAGTATTTTTCTGAAATTTCCCCGAAGGACCCCGGAAAATTCACGGACTTTCGCTCTTTTTTTCCCGGGAGTTTTCTCACCTGACGTCCTTCGTCGCACCACCTTTTTTTGGTTTTGCACATTTCGGGGCTCCGCCCTGCAAATAGACAACACACGGAAAAAATGGTTTTTTTTGCTCGGGCGTTTGCGTGAGAGGCTGTGCTGCTGGAGGGGGGAAAACGCTTTTTGAGTTCAAAAAAAGGACTAAAGTACGAAAAAGTTTGCGCGCGCTTTTTGAGAAGTTGCGCAAGAATCGGCCCGGGTTTTTTTTTGCATGTGAGGTGGTATGTAGTGGAATGGAGAATAGGAGCTAACATGAGGCTCTCGCTTTTATTATGCCCCCGGGGCCCCCCCCCGCCACGTGGTTTACGGGGGTAGGTTCGGCTACGGGCGTCTAAAACCTATGCATGCTTATAGCTGGAGGTCTTGTGACGTGGTTTTGTATACGAATATGAGACCCATCTGTTTGTGCATTCACTGGTCTATATCACTTTCTTGCTCTTGATGTTGGACGGTGCCCTAGACGGTACCCCCCGTTGGCTGTATGTCATGTGTGCGCGTACGCTTAACTTAGCAGTAGAATGATTAGTTTTGCTGTTTGTATTTTTCCATGATTTAGGCCTTCAGATTATTTTTTTCGTGTAATATGGATATGTGAACTTCTTGAACATGTCATATTAATACCCCGGTGCCCCGGCGGTGTCCCCAGGTGTTCCGAAGGGGAACTGCGGGACCAGGAGTTTGGCGAGATCTCGGGGTTTGAGACCCGAGACGGCGACGGAGCCCAGACCGGGCAACGACCCGCCTCAGACTCGGACCTACGAGAGACCGAGACCAGCCCCTTGAGGGAGACCTTTTTTCAAGTTTCGAGTGTAAAAATTTCAGATATTGAAATCTGAAAAAATAGTTCTTAAGTTGAGAAAATTGGGCCGTCAGGCTTGGTTGCCTTATACCTATATATGAGTGTATGACTTGCCGAAATTCGGACTTGAACATGGAACTCGGAGCCCGGAAAATGAGGTACTGTGGGCGTCGACAGCGGGAGAATGATCTATTTTTCCCGTCTCCGACTTTTGGGTTGTTTTTTTAAAGTTTGGCAGCGCTGGGGTGCCACCCGGTTTTATAGTGCATCCTGCATAGGCCGTGCATCATATTGGCAGCTTGGCATGACTCGGGCTGCAGCGTCGAGAAGTGGCTACCGTGCCTCGTCGCCGTGGTGACCCCCTCGCGGCGGCGTGGCGGACGGACTCCCGCTGAGCATATGTGGGGGAAGGTTGGATGCCCCAACCTCCGTGTCCAAAAAAAGCATTTGATATTACTTTAGTTTTTTTAGATACGTAATGTTTTGACAGTGCATAAAGGTTGGCTTAGAGAAATTCATTTAAACTGCCATTTCAATTCCGCGGAAAAATAAAAAAAAAAAGCCAGCAATTTTTTAATTACGAATCAGCTACGAAACCCTATTTGGGTATACAAATGATGGTCATTATTTTTACTGTTTAAGTTAACATTAAGAGGCCATACAAATGCGGAGCAGTCGCTAGGGTGACCCATTACTAGCTCGAAGTTAGCGAGCCGTTTAACGGTGAACTGCCAAAAAACTATCCAGCAGACAGTTTTCTACCATTTCATGCTAGCATTCTGTTTGGAAACTTTAAATTGTCAAAAAATCTTAATTCATTTTGGAAACTTGAAAACTTCAAGTCTCATCTGAAAATGCGACCCGCCCTATGGGGCCGGGTCTCGTTTTCCCTCCGAGACCGAGACCAGCCTAGTCTCGGGTTTTTTTTTACGAGACCGAGACTGCGACCCTGCTCGGGACCCTTTTGCACTTTAGGAGC